>RJWH01003878.1:0-130114 GCA_004363575.1 Solenodon paradoxus | reverse complement strand
GGTGTGTGTGGTGTGTGTGTGTGGTGTGTGTGGTGTGTGTGGCGTGTGTGGAGGGAGCGAGAGATCTTCTTCCAGTTACACTTTCAGCTTCATTGGATCGATATCTAGAAGTAGAATTACTAGATCATATGGTCAGTCTATTTTTAAATTTTTTGAGAAATCTCCATCTGTTTTCCAAAATGGCTGCCGCAGCCTGCTCGCCCCAACAGCGTCAGCGTTGCTGTCTCTCGGCGCCCTGGCCAGCACTGGCTTCTCATCGTTCTGGGAGAGGCCACTCCCGCAGGCGTATGGTGACATCTCACTGGTTTGGATTTTAGATTCTCTAACATGAAGAGATGAAGGGCATTGTTCATGTGCTTGGCCGTCTGTATCTCCTCTCTGGAGAGGGATGTCTTGAGATCCTCTGCCCAGTTTTTGATGGGGTTGTGTATTTGTTGTTGTTATTGAGTTGTGTATGTTCATTGTAAATCTTGAATATTAGCCCCTGATCAGATGTATGATGTACAAATATCTTCTCCCATTTGGTAGGGTAGCTTTTCCATTCTGCTGACCATTTCCTTCATTATGCAAAACATTTTTCGCTTAATATAATTTTGTTTCCCTTGCCGTTGGAGTTGAGTCCCCAAAGTGACCGTTAAGAAGAGTGTCATGAAGAGTGTGCAGCCCAGCCACATGTGCAGGGAGGGGGCACCGCAGAGCAGAGAGCCCGGACCCTCCTCAGTTCCCGCCATCGTACTTTCTGTCCCTGGAAATGGATTTTCCCTTCCCACCTCTGGGTCTTGCCTGCTGCCACTTCCTCACCCACCCTCCCCTCTCCCACTTCTGCCTGCTGAAAACCCATCTGTCCTTCCAAGCCCAGTCACACCACCGCCACCAAGAACCACAAAGGTGGAATGTGCTAAAGGCCCCCTGGACAACTGCACCGGCGCTGGTTTTAACAACTGAAGCTGCTGCACCTGGGAGTGATGATAAATATCTGAGAGTCAGCGTGTCATGGGCACGGGAGAACCCGAGTGCACCCTGGCTGTGAGTAACCATAAAGCTAGGGGCTCCCCAGCTGAAGAACAGTCCTTGGAGGTCACTCAACTGGCACTTGGCATTGTCTGCCTTGAATAGTAGGTACTTTAAAACTTTGTGCCCTGTTGCTCTTTCTGGATGACTAAATTGCAAGCTTGTTTGAGTTTTTCAAGGCACCTGACCTAGTGTCTTTACATGTGTATCTAGCAGGAATCGTTTTAGATGCAAATAGCAGTTCTACACCCCCACCCCTGCTCCAAACAACAGCAGGGCGCCTGGGAGTAGATGGCACTAAGGAGGTTCAGTGACCCAGTGGCATCAGGTCAACCTGCCTCTTGGCTTTTTCCTCTAGTTCAAAAATAGCGGCCACAGCTCCACACAGGAGAGAAGGAAGTGTCACCATCAATATCTGTCCCTTCAATCTTCCCACCCGCTTAAATCTTATTGGCCACAGTGTTGTCTCGTGATCATTCCTAACCGCAAAGGAGGTTGGGAATCTAAGTATTTCCCTTTTTGGCCTCTGAGGTGGAAGCAGCTAGGAATGGGGGAGACGGTGATGGGTGCTGACCAGACCGACAGTGGCATCTGAGGCACCCTATCAGGAAGGGAGGAAGGGAGCAGGCCCAGATGCCCACCTGTACAAGGTGAGCAGAAAAGACCAGAAGGATCACACTTTCCGAGACACATGTGGTCACCGGCTCAGGCCTGATGAGTTTGCTGTCAACCTTCCCTCAGACCCCTCTTCCCTCCCTCCTCAGCCCAACCCCCCACCCCGGGCACCCTTCCATGCGGAGACCCCCCCAGTGCAGCTCTTCATGTCCAGGAGAGACCGGCAGGCGTCTGTCCCTCCTGCTAGTCCCTGCCCCCTCCTGTCCATACAAGATTGATAATGAAACCAATACCTTTCACCAGCGTAATTTTCATATTTAATGAGCGTGACTCAAAAACTATTACATTAATTAGTCAAATCCCACAAACCGTTAATGGTGCACCCGGTAATTAATATCGTATTCAATTAAAAAATGACCTGTTTCGGGGGCCTCTCCCAGGTTGGGGCGTGGGAGGCTGGGGTGTTTGCAGACGTGTGGGCAGCACCCTATGGTCGCTGCCGCTTCGTCTTCTCTTCTTCCCCAGGCTCCGTGGAGAGCGAAGGCTCAGGAGCACAGTGCTCCCCGCACCTCAGGTCAGCCGCTGGCTCGCTTCCCCTGTTTGGCTGCTCTCTGCCTGGGCCCCTTCCCCCTCTGCCAAGTCGACAGCCTACTTGCTGTGATTTATGGGAGGGCCTGGCACAGGGCTCACAGACTGGAAAATTTCCAGTTTACACAAGAATTCCCTGAAAAATGAGCTTGGTTAATTTATTTCTTTCATTAACGAGCTCGAACTGTGAGATAATCTTTCTGAGCACCCCCCTCTCCTGTGCCCACCCGGCATTGTTCACACATCCTGACACCCGGGCCTGGGCCACCTGGGGAGGGCTGAGGGTCAGTCTCCATGGGTCCACCTGCTGGACTGGGGCCTTTGGCCAGTCCGGGATCCCCCTGTCTCTCACCCTGGTAATGACCAGGACTAGAGCTTCGGCTTAAATTAATAAGACTCCGTGGCTTCATATTGGCTCAGTGGGCTTACAGAGGGCACAGCACTTTGCCAAGCCCCTGGGTGCCAGCGGCCAAGAGGAACGTAAGTCAAAGGCTCCTTTAACCAGGGACTTAAGACCAAATTGGAGACAGGACCTAAGAAGCATCACACAGTAGGCGGGCAAGGCCTCAGGAGAGACCACACGTCTCACCAGTGAAAGGGAACAACAGTGTCGTCGCCAACTTCTCTCCCTGCAGGACACCCTAGCCCAGCACCCCCACCCCCACCCCAGCTTTCACCCTCTGTGCCACACAGCTGCTGCATGCCCATCCATCAGGACTGGAGGAGCAGACTGCGCCTCGTCCCACCTCTCAGGATGGACCCAGGAAGGAGACCCCCAGAGGTGCTGGCAGCTGTGTGGGCCAAACAGATGGGATTCTGAGGGTGCCAAGCATGGAACATAAAGGGCTCAGGCTTGGCTCCAGGAGTGCGGGTCCCATGGAAAGAAACACAGCTAAAAAAGCATGACTGAGGGATGGGGCCCCATGTCCTGCGTGTAAGAGCAGATCTTAGGAGATGATGGGAGAAGCACAGTTTGAAACCAGGAGAACAGGGTAAAGCTAAGGAGACAGCAGGGTGAGTGAATGTCATGCAACAGCTTTAAAGCAGGCCTGCCTGCTTCGACTCCTCACCCTCTTTCTGGCTGTGCAGCTGTAGGTAAGTTACTTAACCTCTCTGGTCTCTGTGTCTTGGTTTTAGGGTGGAGATAAAATTGTTTCATCATAGGACTGTTGAGGGTTAGGTAACCTATGTGATGCACAGAGCCTGCTCCAGGACACAGAGTAGGTTTTTTTTAGTGGAAGTTGGTGGTGGTGTGAAAAATAGACTGAGATGTTAGTTTCAATATCTTAAGTAGAATTTAGCACTGTGAGCGAAAGAAACACTAAATATGACTCTAAAAAAGCAGTTGATTATTAATGGCAGCAGGATTAGGAAACCTAATGACGGTGCTTGGAAACCATCCAGCCTGGCGGCTGGCACTGCAGACTCGGGCAGCCCCTGCTGCCACTCACATGCAGGGATATTGCTGACAAAGCACATCTCCCTGTGCCTTGACTTCCTCATTTGAAAAGCAGAGATAACAAAAGCCACCTGCGGGATGCCGTGAGCATTAAATAGAACAGTGCCTGTTAAGGGTATACGTGTGCCGATCACTTAGATGAAGTCAGTTACTCTCTGGCCCCATGCAAATATGTGGGCTTCGTCAGTCTCTGCTCCACCAGTGCTCTGGGGCGGGTGTGTCAGGGCGTGATGCCCAGGGATCTGCTGAAATGAGTTCTGCCTCAGCTGCTGGGGTCTGCGATTCTTCAGCTCTACTCAGCTACCAGGCAGTGCTGCTGCGGCTGGTCCACGGACCACACTTTGAGTAGCAAGGCATTATTTTACCTGCACAACAGATGTGGAAATGGGATTTCGAAAAGGCCTTGCTTCTTGTACCAGTTGACTTTGATGAGATGATAAAACAAGGAGTCAATCAAAGACATTTTGAGTCCCAAGGACCATGAATAAACCTGTTTGGCGTCTGAAAAGTATCAACAAATAGAAACGCAGTGGTGTTCCACACCACTCCTGACGGACTCACCACTCTCAGTCGCTGTTTCAGCTGTTGATGGCACAAACCTCAGGGAGTGCCTCCAACTCCATCCCCAGGCAGGTGTGTCTGAGTCCTGGGGACAGCAGGCTGATGTATAATTCATGCCACACACTTCAGGTGCCATATCTCACTGCCTATTCCCTCTGCCTCAGTTGCCGCCTCTGTCAAATGAGTCTAATTGCAATTCTTCTGTCCTAGGACTTGGGGGTGGGGGGCGCCGGTGAAATGAGTCCTTCCAAGCAGAACGCTTAGAACAGGGCTTCCTTGAGGGCACGGCAGCACAGAGGTTAAGCACATGGCCTCTGGAGCTAGAGCATCTGGGTTCAAATGCTGTTATTTATCAGCTGTGTGACTTCTAACAACTGAAACAAGTTACTGTGTGCCTCAGTTTTTCCATCTGTGAATAGGGAATGATAGTCACGATGAGAATGAAATCTCTTAGAGTCATTCTTCTTCCATATTAAATTCTGTTTAAGGCTTCTTGTTCTCATTCGCTTCGCTAAGAAACCTATGAAGTAGTTACAATCGTCTTACTTGTGTTCCGAATGTGGAAACGAGTTCAGTTTTCTGCCAAAGCTCATGCAATAAAGCGAAGATTTGGGAGGTGATGGTGACAGGCCTCCACCTCCAAAAGCTGTTTTTACTCCAAATCTCCATGAATAGTTGGGGCACAAGCCAGCGCTCCTGGGGGTGACAGGAGACACAGAGAGGCATTCTCCCTCCTCTGCCACGCAGCAGAGGTGGCTCTGGCCTGAGGGAGTCCCCAGGGCCTGGGTTCAAATGTTGACAGAGGGAAGCCCTGGTGTGGGAGGGGTGCAGCGTGCTCTGGAGACGTGTCCGCCACCATGGCAGCTTCTAGAAGGTAGGTTCTGGCAAGGGCAGTGCTGTTGGTGCTGGTGCCCTTGTGGCTGCCTCCCAGCAGGCCCAGGACAGTGGTGGTGACCTGTGTGCTCAGTCGTATCTGGGCCGCACCCAGCCAGCGGGCAGGAGGTGTTGCCACTGACCTGCCAGAGGGCTTGTGAATGAGACCACCAGACACACCCTTTAGGAACTCCCAGCCACCACGAGGATGGGCTTCGGCCAAGAAGGGCGGCAAGGAGAGCCAGAGAAGTGCCGGCTCGTTGCCTCTCATACAGCTGCATCTTCTCCCCAGACTCTGGGGGCCGGGGGAGCAGGCCGCTGAACCCCTCAGTTAGGCTGTAAATCCCAGTGGACAGGAATCGAGCACCATTCATTTCTGTGTCCCTACAGGAAATCCCACATTGTCTTGCAAGCAGTGTGACTCCTGTGCTTGAGTAAATCCATCTAAACCTGCGTATGGAAGTGCTGTGGAATGAATTTATATGTTGGAGTCCTCATCTCCAGCACAGTGGTATTAGGAGACTGGGCCTTTGGGAAGTCATTAGACTTCTATGAGGTCACCAGGATAGAACTCCCATGATAGGATTAATGTCTGTAAGAAGAGGGGAAACCAGACACTTCTCTCTCTCTCTCTCTGTCTCTCTCTCTGTCTCTCTCTCTGTCTCTCTCTCTCTCTCTCTCTCCCCCCCCCTTCTCCCTGCCCCTCTCTCTCCCATGCGAGGACACAGCAAGAAGATGACTGTCTACAAACTGAGGAGGAGAGCCCTCACCCTCACTGGAACTGAAACACATTGGCGTTCTGATCTTAGACCTCCAGCCTCTAGTCCATGAGAAATCATTATGCTGTTTAAGCCACTGAGACTGTAGTATATATCCTGACTTCCCACACTGACTAAGAAGGGAAGAGGCAAGGGGCTAAAATTCCCTTGTGCAAAGACGGCTAGCACCCAGGCAGGACCAGTGGAGGCATGCCCCCTGGAGCAAGGTGAGAGGGTGGGGATGGTTAGTGAGCGGTGGTTGGCAGGGACCCTAACAACCCTTCAACCCATCTCTCTCTTCTACCAAATGCTTTAGTTCTTCCATCAGCACTCTTGAAGGAAATCCATCATTAAGATAACCTACCTAAATGCAAGGTCCTAAGTGTAACATAAGGAAGAAAATAAATTCAAGTCATTTGTTTTAAAAATAATGTGACTTTAAGTGTCACATATAGCAAAAAAATAAAATACAAGTGACTTATAAAAAACACATATTTTAGCCTATTGATCAGGTGCAATGACATGAGACATAAAGGAAGAATGGGTGGACTCCGAGTTAGGGTGTAATCTGCTCAGTTGCATGGTGCCATCCATTTTCTGATTTTGATGATAAATGAACCACACAGTAGGTTTGTTTTCTGTTGGGAAAAACAAAGTGATGTGGTCCCAGCACTTCTCTGTATTACTTTTGCAACTTCTTCTGAGTCTATAGTTATTTCAAAAGATGAGTCAAAATCGTCTGAAATGAGTTGGAAGCTTGCCTCTATTTGTAGATCCACTGTGAATTCTACAGCGACCCATACAGACTGACACATACTCTCTATTGAGCCAGATGCTGTGAACCACATACCCATTTTGTGATTTCATTTCCTGAAAGAGTGAACAATTCTTGACAAGGTCCTGAACAAAATAGTTGCACCTTGATTTACAATAGTTGAACTACTGGAAAATTCGGTGATACTAAAACTTTGCAAAATGTTCCCTTGTGTTTATATGAAGAAAGGTTTAAGTCCAGAGTCAGGTCACTCAAATCAGGTGTTTCACACACATCCTGTGGGACAGAAGTTGCATCTTGGACCGGATTATCCTATGTGTATTTAGATGCCAGTTTCCACTAAATGCCAGTGGGAAAACCCAATCATTGGGACTAGCCAGTTCCTCCCCAACACACACACACACACACACACACAGAGTCATTTTAACAAAATGGGTTCCTAACACTAATAGGACTGGGGGATGGGCGCTTGCTTAACATTAAATGTCTTGAATTGGGGCTTATAGTGCCAGGTTTCCCTTGTCCATACGACTCCAGGAAATGGCTCGCACCCCACTTCCCTGCATCTCCTTCCTCAGCTCTTATTCCTTTAACTTGGTCCACATCAGCATCGTCCTTATGAATGAGCCTTTGAAGCCAGGTGCCAGGAGCTGAATTTCTGGATACAGCTGCCATCCTCCTGAGAGAGGACTCATCCTCTCTGCTTGACACAGAAGGAGCGTTAAGGCCTAGCCACAATCCCAAAGACCTCCCCTGCTCCACAGGTGCCCCGTGCCTGCATCCAGGTCCTCCGCCACACCCCTGCTCACCTGCTCCCTCTTTAGAAGTTGAACTCTGGGTGGAAATTCCTGTCGTCCTACTCCAGGCACATTAATACATCCTCTGAGAAAAACCGTCCAATCAGCCTTCACATTTGCTTACTGATAAAAGAAAAAACATGGAGCCGGGAAAAAATGTGACCCTCTGCAAAACTGATTTCCAACAGAACCAAAAATTCTCACCAGCTGTGCCGCCCTGAGCAAGTCATTTAGCTTCTCTAGGTCTTGAGGGCACACGTCCTCAAGACTTTGTAAGCATCATGCTGAAATGTTTCCATGAAAGAGCTCTATACACTAGAAAGAGTTGTAATTAAAAATGGTAAGTTGCTCTGGCTATTGTTACTTGAGCCAGCCCAAGGACCCAAGTAAATATACCAGTAAATAGCACAACAAAGGGAGGGATTCCTGAGTTATGGGGACAATGAATACACATACTCTTCAAACTCCGGTCTCTGGGAAAACATGGCCCAGAGCCTGCGTTTGTAAATAAAGTTTTATCAGAATAGATCATGCTCATGTGACCACCAACCAAAGACCAGTTGGTGACAGAGTAGATTCTAACATGGAAGGCAAGGCCTCCATGGCCTGGCTTCCATCCACGCGGCCAGCCTCACCCTTTGCTCCAAACTGTCTGCTTCGGGAAATCCAGCTTCTCATACTCCCTTGCTTAGTGCTATTTCTCACCCCCATGTCTTTGCCAAGGATACAGGCTGGTTTGAATGGTTCAGGGAGGTTTCGACCTAAACTCCTTCCTCAGCTCACACTTGGATCTTTGAACCCCACCCCTGGAGACCTCGGCCCCTCTTTCCTTAAAATAGGAATGTCTGCTCCTCTCAGCCTGGAAGAGCCTGAAGCAGTGAACAGCCCTCAGGAACTTGACCCTGGGGTAAGCGAAGCCCCCATCCTTGCCTGTCACCTTTGAAGTACAACGAGCAGCCACTCTCACTGTGTAGTGCCACCTTTAGGTGCTGCCAAACTCTAGATTTGCCACATAACATGGGCCAGAAACTTGCCACTTGGGTCGGACTCCCCTTCCCCTCTCCACCTGCTGCTCCATCCTTTCTCCCCTATCTGGGAAATGGCAGGAATTTCTCTAAGGCAGGTAACAGAATAATTTCAAGTGCTCTATAATGACTTCTTAGCTACAAAGACACTTAATAGAATTTTCTAAGAAAGAGGTTGAGTCCACAGTCATTTTAGACCTCCCACCAACTTGAGTGTAATTGCTGCTAATAGACAAAGAGGTAATTACTGTGTAACCTGCCTTCTAGTTTGAAAGCAAACAGTCAGCCCCATGTGCTGTTCTGTTGGGGACATCTGAAGAGTATTACTGGGGTGACCAGTTGTGCCCAAGTTTCTACCTGCTTGAAAAGACCCAATGGTTCAATCATTTATAGGGTCATTGAATCTCTGGTGAGGAAAGGGCACCCAGGTCTTGGGGTGGGCAGAATAATGGCTCCCAAAGATTTCCATGTCCTAATCCCCTGGACCTGGGAGTGTGTTACATGACATGGCAGAAGGGAATCAGGGTGGCCAATGGAACAAAGATTATTAGTAGGCTGACCTTAAAATACAAATGTTATCCTGAATTATCTAGCTAGGCCCAATATAATTACAATATAATTAAAGATGAAAGAAGGAAGTAGAAGAGGGACATGGAGTGAAGGGATCAGAGAGAGATCCGACCTGCTAGTTGCCGGCTTTGCAGATGGAGGAGGCAGCCACAAACCAAGGGATGGAAGTGCCTCTAGAAATAGAACAGGCAAGGGAACAGATTCACCCCAGGCCTCCAGAAAGGAGCATAGTGCTGCTGACTCCTGGGTTTTACTCCAGTGAGATTCATGTTAACTTACAGAGCTGCAAAATAACAGAGTTGTTTTTAGCCAGTGTTGGTGGATCTGTGACACAGTCACAGATAAGTAATGCAGGTTCCTTGTGTATTCCAGCTTCTTCCATAGATCTACAGTAAACCTCATTCATGGTGATCCAGCCTCTGCTGCAGGCCTTCTGGGAACCAGGAGTTCACTTCTTAAGGCAAAGTTGATCTAATATCATTGTTGGAAAGGCTTCCCCTAGAAGCTCAAAGTCCATCTCCCCACACTTTCCAGTCTCTCCTTGGGAAACGCCCTCCCCTGTGCTCTAGCTGTCTCTGCTGACAAAGAGATCCATCCCTCTCCCGACCTCTGGTCACAGCAGTGGTTCAGCATGACACAAAGCATGACAATTGGAACCAGTGAGACCCAATTCTTGAACTTGGGTTGTGTAGACAAACATGGAGATCCAGAAATCTGAATTCTGAACAAGTGCCACGGTTTACCGAACTTCTCATTCACTGGCGGTGCTTTGAGAAACACTCCACAAGTGTTTGTCTGGAATCTCCATCTCAGCTCAGCAAATATGCAATACCAATACCAGCCTGAAGGTGACTTTTAGCTCAGGATTTTGGGGAGAGAAGGAAAGGATTATTTGAAGAGACCTGAATCTACATGAGAACAAACTCGGATAGCTTTGTTTAACATAAAAGTAGTTTGGTAAAAATAATTTTATGAAGTCACCCAACTTCTTCCAATTTACTCTCTTATATAAGGTCTTGTCAATTTGCTAAATTGTCAGGCTCTCTGTCTCTTTCTCCATATTTATTTCTAATCCTCTCTTGTAGACACCTAAGTATGGAAAACAAAGAGGGGCCCAGGTCAGAGAAGCTCCATCGCTTCTGTCTACTCCAGCCCCTCACCTCGGGATACGTGGAGAACTCGTTGATCCTAAAGATGATCAGGGCCAATGGGCTCTGGGGGCCTCTGCAGGGGACAGGCACCCTGTTTTCAGTGGAGAGGCTGGGTGTTAGCAATCAGGCCTTTGGAAGTTCTGCAGGGTTTTGTGCCTTTTGAAATGGGCCATCTTTGCCCTACGGATCAAGGTCCAATCCAGGGACCTCATTCTCTCTCCTGCTCTGAAGTAAAAATGGGAGTTTGCCTCCAGAGGCTTGAGCGGCAGCTGTGGTTTGGGTCACCCGCTAATCTCCTGGGACCGGTACCTGGGAGTTATCAAAGCTTCCAAGCCCCATACACTTGGTCCTCAGATATATTTGTCTAATGAATGAGAGCAAAAAGAGAGGTAGAAAAAGAGAAGGGGAAAGGAGAAGTGGGAGGGAGGGAGAGAAAGACAAAGGGAGGTAGAAAGAGAGAAAGGTTTCTCATTATCTCCTTTCCTAGCTTTGGGAGTGAGCGAGTTAGATTTCGAGGAGTTTTTATTCCATGTGTTCCACAAAATAACCAGGGAAGATGTCTACTTGGAATGCAAGCATAGTAACCATAGTAACTTTTCTTCCAACTTCCACTTGGCTAGAACGAACAGCTATTTGAACAAACTTCCTATCAAAATTGCATTGCATGCACACTTACTAAAAGGTGGAAACCACGCCAAGGTCCATCAATGAATGACAGATGAAGAAGAGGTGGTACGTCTACACGGTGGAGTAGTATTTAGCTGTATAAAGGGAGGAGGTACTGCTACAACATGGATGAACCACACATGCTAAGTGAAAAACAGCAGACACAAAAGGCTGCCTACTGTATGATCCATTTACATGAAACACCCAGAACAGGCAAATCCAGGACAGAGACTAGATTAGTGGCTACCAGAGGAAGGGGGAGGAGGCGATGGGTCCCTTTGGGGTGTCGGAGACATTTGGAACTAGATAGAGGGCACTGGTTACACACTTTTGTGACTGTACTAAGTTCCACTGAATTGTTTATTTCAAATGGTTAGTTTTGTTACTTTTTACCTCTGGTTTTCAGAAACTATTATGTTGTTGACATATATCTGAGAAATGGGAAACCTATACCTATGAGTTTATTTTGATGTGTAGAATAATTACCATAACAAAAAACGAGGAAAGATGTATGTTGTATCATGTATGTTGCATGATACATTCATCTTGTCACAGTGCCATTTGGCAGCTCTCTGCACCCCATCCTCCATCTGTGAGGACGATGACATTCTCAAGGACTCGCTTTGCAATTGCAGGATAAACTCTCTGCGCCCTTACATGGGGCGCGTGAAGCCAGGGGCTTCAGGGGCTAAATAGCCAATTCTGTCTACTCCAGTTTTGGTGTTGTCCGGAGCCAAAAGAGGCTGGAATTGTCTTTGGTTGTGATTTTCTTGTCTGGCTCTCTCATTCAGGTCTATTTCAAGGGCAGTTGCGGTTCCCGGGTTCTACCCGGAGGGTCTTTCCTTGTCCAAGACTCAGAGCTACTCCGAAAGGGACCTCAGGCCCTGCCCCTGCAGCAAGCATCATGCTCTCAGACCCCACCTCCGCCTTTCTCTGGACTCACTGAAATCCTTCCCTTGATCTCTGCTCTCCAGCCCTCCTCTTGCCTGAAACTGCAGATGTGTTTTGCTGATGCGCGAGAGGGGTGGGCTGGCGGGGGCTCCTGAGCTTGCACACAGGCTACTCTACAAATCTTTCCACTATGGGTGTTGGTTCACCTCCGCCGGGACTGTGTGGGTGGTCTCAGGACCCTCGCCCTTCACGCCAGAAGATGCAGCTGCTCTCCCTAGGGCTGGGGTCATATACCAGTCTATCTGATTTCAAGACAGGCTCCTCCAACGCTGTGCCTCTAGGTTTGGATTGAATCCTGTCCCCTAACAAGATACAATTAAGTTCTAAGCCCTGAACCTGTGACGAGGACTTTTCTTTCCCTTTTCCATTTGGCAGAGGCCATTAGGAAGGGCCCTAAATCCAGGGTGATTGGTGTCCCAATGAAAGAGACTTGGACACTGATGCAGAAAGGTGGCCAGGCGAAGAGGAAGGCGGAATGGAAGTTAGCTTGTCACTTCCAAGGAGCAGTGGGCCTTGGACAGAGCGAGGCTCTGCGCACACCTTGATTTCAGACTCTGGGCCTCTGTTGTTTGAAGCCACCAGGCGTGGAACTGTGTTACGGCCTCCCTGGGAAAGCAAGCGCTCTTTCACCCTGTGCCTTCAAAGGCAGACTGTAGACATCCTGGGAACAGAAACGCTCTCCACACACGTGGGGGCGTGTTTCAATGCTTCAGAGTGGTGGCGAGGCAGGAGGTTTACCTGCGAAGGAAGGAGGTTTGGAAAGCGTTAAGCACCGATCGCATGTATTATTAGAAGTAATTACTCTACTCTTATGAAAGCAGAGTCAGTTTCGGATCCCCAGACCTCTCTTCTCCAGTGCACATACGTTGGTCATTTCGTAACTATTTACATCCCTCTCTCGGTTCCCGGCTGTCTCCTTCTCCTTTAAAACCTCCCAAACACGAGGAAGAAGTTGGCCCCTGCAGCCAGGCAGGGACTTGGAATGGGTGAGCCTGGCTTCCAGGCGCACAGTTAACTTTACCTGCAGAGTTGGGCACCCCGTCTGCTCCCGGGCATGCATGTGCACTCATGTGTGGCCCCGGAGCACAGGGAGAGAATCCAGTGATATTTCACACAAATGAGAAATGTTATTCTGCAGATTAAAGCCTCGCCGAGCCTGGTTTTGTCTTTATTTATGCTTTTCCATTTCCCTCTGCGCTGACATGGGTGCCCACACCAGGGAGCACCGAAGGACGTAATTGGTGTGGTGAAAGATGGTTGAGCAGCCCAGACGCTCCCTTGCAGGGCTCCCCCCCGCCTCTCCCCCATCTGTCACCATCTAATGTGACAAAGTTTTTATCGGGCATTGAGGCACAGGAGATTAAAAGTAAATACTGCAATCAGGAGGCAGCTGGGGAGAAAATGCAGCGCATTTCACAGTAAGCTGCACAGCTCATCAGGGTAGCCTTGTGACTCCATGAGGCAAGGGTGATGGGGGAACGGGTGGAGAGCTAGGCTGGGGGGGCGATGTGGCAGGTCCAGCCAGCTGGGCTTTACACTCTGGTCAGTTATAATAAAACGATAGCAGCCGCCATGTATCAAGGACCTACTATGTGCCAGGCATTTGAGCCAGGTGGTATCGTTCCATTTCCTAATTTAATCCTGATGGTGATCATATAAAGTTAGAACAGGCACCTTCTTTAAAAGAACCTGCAAGTCAGAGAGGTTAAGAATATGCCAAAGTCACACTGCTGGAGACTGGTCCAGGTTTCCCTCTCCCCATCCCTTCCTGCCCTCTTCTTCAGCGGGCAGCTAGTGGAGTTCAGATTTGCAAGATAAGTTGTCACAGGAGAAATGCTTGGCTGCATCATTATCACTGTGTTGCACTAAATCGCAAGCTTCCACCACGGGTTTAGTAATTCAGTCATTTTTTTTTTCATGTAGAATGTCAACACTATGTTCTGTTTTTTTGCTTTTTTCTATTTGGATTCTCTAACACTTAGAACTTTATCTGGCATATAGTAAGTACTCAGCAAATATTTGTTGAATCATTGAATACTGGTCCAGTACCTCTCATGCCATTACTACTGAAGTCTGGCTCCTAGACACGTGGCACCAGTGTCACCTGCGCCCTTGCGAGAAATGCAGAATCTCAGGTACCAGCCCAGATCTGCTGAATCAGTATTTGTATCTTGGTGAACTCCTCAGGTGATTCATGCTAAAATTTGAGAGACATGGACATATACATAAGGCCCCTTGACTTGATCCAAGCTTTCCTGTTTCATTGTCATGGGCGAAGCTGGTTGACCTTCACACTGACTTCTGTGATAGAGCTTTATGGCTCGCACTGGTAAATGCCACTGTTGAGTTACCACTCTAAGATGCTCTTTCCGTGATCTGAATCAGCCACGGATGGGCACCTGCAAAGCCGTTCTCCCTTTGTCTTCCTGCTCCTTTGCTTTATCCCCTGCTGCCCTCCCTGCAGTTCCAGCTTGTTGTCTTGGCCAGTGGTGGATGCTTACTGTCTTCAGAATGAGTGCCATCTTGAGCCACAGTGCTTTCTCTTGAAGACTAGACTTCCTCTCAGTGGAAAGTACAATGGGATGAAGAAGAAAGAGAACCCCAGTCTGCCAAACTTTGAGCCAAATGAGTCTTTACTTGTGACCCATTGGGAAATAGTTATTATCTTCCCTTCCACTGTGCAGCTTGAAGAATCTGAGTCCGGAAGGGAGGAGACACCCCTGGCAGTTGGATGACACCAAACACTGAGCAGCACTGGGGCTCGATAGGAAGATGCAGCTCTGGGACAGGCCAGCCCACCTGCCTCGAAAACAATTTGCCTTGTTGAACCTGTGTGTTGTCCCTTTCTCCCTGCTCCAAACTAGTGGGCTCCACTGCCAGGCTGACACTGGGGTCATGCTCCAGCTCCAGCATTGCCAAGCCCTAGCAGCCAGCCTTCTGATGATCTGGGAATCAGAGCTTTCAAATCTGAAGTCTGCTATTAGCAGCATCCACCGTCACATTTCCATAAATAACAGTATCAGGGACTCTAAATTGAGATGTTTTTAATATTTCCAAATTCTGAGTGCAACTTGCAATAGATAAGTCATCTGGTAGATTGCTTTTATTTTGAAAAAAAATTTTTATTGAATTGATGGTGTGTGTTAAAATTGATGGCATCTTGGAATTGAATGTGATAGTACATTTCTAATAGGGTGGGAAGCAGAACTGGCACATTTTGATAAATGGTAAGGATAAGAGGACATGTGAGAATGAAGATGAATTAATAATTACTAAATGATCATAATTAATACTACTTATTGACAGCTGTTTTTTTTGCCAATGGTACCTTCTAATTCTGAAATAATTTCGCAAGAAAGATGAGACTCAAATCACTTTAAACATGTCTATTATGATCTTCATTCTGTGGTCTTTTTAAAAAATTGCACTTTTAATGAGATATAATTCACATACCTTAAAATTAACCCTTTTAAAGAGTACATTTCAGTGGATTTCAGTACTCACAGTTATGCCTATTGTCTTTTTATCTGAATTTCTTGAGAACCTGATCTTATTACCTCTCTATATGCCAGCTCTCACTCATGGTGGATTATTTCCTCATGCATCTTGTAATTTTGAATTGTGAGCTCATCTTCACAAGTGTGGCAATATGTGTGTAAATCCTGACTCAGCCAGATAGAAGATATGGCTCTCCAACAGGTGTTAAATATGCATTTGCTTTTTCCCATGTGCCTTTGGGTATAACTGGCCACAGACTCGTTTTGTTGTTTTTAATTTATTGGTTTGGAGTTTGAAGGTCATGGAGGGAGAGTAAATTTGAATTCCCAACCTCCAGAAGAGAAGGGCTATGGTTATTAATTCCCAAGGGAGACTTTCCCTGCCCAGAGCCCAGGTTCGGACAGGAGTCCTCAGCTTTAGTGCTGCTGACTGTCTGGGCAGGGTCAGCTTTCTTCAGAAGGTGGGGGTCCTGTATCTGCAGGATGTTAAGCAGCACCTTCACCTCTACCCACTAGATGCCAGTAGCATCTCTCCTGAGCTGAGACAACCAAAAGTTTCCGCCCCCAACCCCCGGGACATCACCCGATATCCCCAGGGTGACAAAACTGCCCCTGATTGAGAGCCGTTGATGCAGAGAAACATGCTTCTTCACTGTTGCAGAAAAAGATACAAACAAGTTTCTTTGCCATTAGCCTGTGCCTACCAGAGAAGCTTTTCCCTCTGGTTCCGTTTTCACAAAGGTGGTATCCTTTTGAGGGTCCTGACTTTATGTGGGGTTTTGGTTCTCCACCTCACCTGGGCCCCATGGCCTATTTGTGATCCTGATCTGAGAGCAGGGAAAGGGGGGACGCAGGGGCAGTCCCTGTGCTTTACTGGTCCCCTTTCTGACTTTCTGCCTTTATTTTTAATTGCTTTAAGCTTCCTTGACTTCCTTAGAAGCTAGTTTCTATACTGGAAAGAATCTTTGTCATATTATCTTCAGTACTTATACGTGTCTTGTAACAAGAGGAATTTCAGATCTTTAAATTCACAATACTGCCAGAATTTTTCCTCCCCAGATAGAGCTCCTCATCTCCATATAGAGTGAGAAAATTGAGACCAAAAGCAGTTAAGTGATTTGCCAAAGTCCGCCGAACTGGTAGATGGCAAAGCTGAGATTTGAACAAGGTCTGTCTGGTTTTACCATAAAGAGCTACATAGAATCCCATTGTTTTTGGACACTGGAAGGCGGGGGAGTTTCCTGATAGTGTCGTAACAAAATAACATACATTCATGTAGCTTAAAACAACCCACATCTCACAGTGCTGGAAGTGAGAAGTCTAACATGGGTCAGCAGACTAGTGTTCCTTCCGAAGTGTCTATAAGAAAATCCATTTTCTCAGCTCTTGCAGCTTCCAGAACTGCCTGCATTCCTTGGCTCGTAGCCCGTCACTTATGTTAGTCAACCTTTGTTTTCACTGTTCCACCAGAATCAGCCTTCTCTGACTCCAGCCTGGCCTGCTTGCCTCTTCTAAGCATGTGTGTGCTTACATTAAACTCATCCCGATAATCCACGAAAACCCCCAATCCAAAACCCTTCTGTAATCACATCTGCAAAGTCCCTTTTGTTGTGTAAGGTGATGTATTCATCGATTCTAGGATGTGAACTTCTTTGAGCTGCCATTATTCAGTCTATCACAGACAGAACCTTAGAAAAAAATCTTTCAACTTGCTTAACATTCTAAAAGAAGAAGAAGGGCCCAAAGAATTCTCCTGGCATGCAGCCTTTCCTTCCTACCTACCACCCCACTTTAGATTAGGTCACCAGAGGAATAACTGGAGTTCCCCTGAGGGTCTGTCCTCTGGGAGGTGAGATGTGAGTAGAGTGGGAAGGCAGAAGAAGGGCAAGTGTTTCTGGGGGCAGAGTTCTAGCAAGGGGAGCCACTGAGAAGAGTCAGTTCACACAGGAGCTGCTGAAAGTCCTGGATCTGGATCCCTGAGCCCAGGAAGGAAGGAGTGGTGGTTCTGTTTCATTTGCAAGCCTTTGCTGCATGCCTCAGGTGCACTAGGTGTGGTACTGAGCTCAGCCTCAAGAAGAGGGGCTCTACCACCCACCCAGAGGAGAGGTTCATGGAAAGGAGACAAACTTTAAAATAGGACAGGCCTGAGTTTGAATCCAGTTCTTCTGGGAAAATTAATTTCTATAGTTTCTTCATTAGATAATCATAGCCATTAATTCTCTGCACTACATGGGCAGTGTCCAAAAATCTGCTTTAATTTTTTCCTAGTCCTGGAGCAAGCATCCAATTGACTTTGACGCTGACCACATTCTGAGTCTCAGTTTACTTACCTTGGTAAGAGACATAACATTGCTCATTTTGGAGATGAAAGCAATGTGTGCCAAGTGCTTTCATGCTCAGCTCTGGTCACTTCTGCAAGAGCCCAGGAAGGAGCTGTGACAGCCAGAAACATGGGGGCCCAGGATGCTCCCGGGACGTATTCAGTTGCCCTAGGGGGAAGAGGGCCCACTGCGTGTAAGCCACTCACGCCCCGGCACTGAGTTTGAAAATTCTGCCTTGAAGGTTGTCAGATTAGACAGCACAGTACACGGCAGCAAGGGCTGTTCTGCACTTTGCAGCTGGTTGGCAGCAGCTCTGGCCTCTCCCTGCTGCAGGCCCAGAGCAACAAGCAGTTGTGGCATTGACAAATGTCCTCCGGGGACACACTCACCCCTGGTTGAGGTCTCTGGGAAAGCACTCTGTTAGCTCCAATTCTGGAAAGGAATTATTGTGTCATTATTATTCTATTGTCAATGCTGACAATAAGCTGCCTTTGAAGTAGTGACTGTCCAGGTTAGACCCATGTTAAAAGATCAAGTGCAAATGGGGAATGTTGGGACAGCTTTGGCAAATAGGCAAGGAAGGCGCCCCAGGCAGGTCCCCCTTTTCTGTGGGCCCATTTCCATCATCTCTGACCATCCAAACGACCACAGAAGCGGGCAGGAGGACCTGAAGCAGGAGCTGGGAAGATGGCCCACTTCGAAGGTTGGGAACCGGGCAGGATTCCCAAGTTGGTGACTCAGACATCACCAATATGCTAACTGAAAAGCAGTCGTGGCCTAAATACACCATGGCGGGAGAGATGGCTTTTCCAAGCACAGTGATTTTTTAAAAATGCTACTCAAAAAAAAATTTTAAAGATTAAAAACATCACAAATAAAAGTGCTAGGGATAAGTCAAACCAATAAGAAATAAATCTCTCTCTTGCCTTTTTTCTCCACCTAAGACTTGTGAGAAAGGGGAGAAGAGAGACAGAGGGGTCCAAACGTCTGCTGTATTTTCTGTTGCTGATGTGTGTGTCCTGGAATACATGGTGTTTGCATGGATGACTCAGGGAGGCACCGCAGAGGACAGCACAGAGGAACTAGATTGTTCTGCGTAATCAAGGGAGCAAGCTGAGTTCTGGGAGAATGTGGAGAAAAGACAGATTGGAGAAGAACGCATCAGGGTGTCTAGCCTGTCATAAAATTCCTCCTAACTTTCAATATTTGCTCCTCACACAGAAGCCTGGTGTCTGGCATGGGTTTTGTCTGTTTCTTGCATGGGTGGATATGATGGGATTGTGTGGAACAAGATCAGCTCAAATGTATTAGATTCCTAGGGCTGCCATTACTAAGTCTCACAAACTGGATGGCTTCGCACAACAGAAATTCATTTTCTCACCATTTTAGAGGCTGGGAGTCTGAAACCAAGGTGTCAGCAGGGCTATGTGCTTTCTGAAGACTCCAGGGGAGAATCTTCTCCTGTCTCTTCCTAGCTTCTGGTGACTGCTGGCAATTATTTTTCTTGAATAGTAGATGGGCCACTCCAATCTTCACTTTTGTTGTCATCTGACCTTCTTCCTTGTCTGTATGTTGGAGTGCGCTCTGCTCCTGTAAGGACACCAGTCCAATTGGGTCAAGGGAACACACCACTCCAGTCTGACCTCATCTTTACTAATTACATCTGGAAGAAAGTCAGAAGTCCCAGGTGGAAATGCCTTTTTGGGAGACACTAGTCAGCCTGATACACCAGCTGAGAAGCACCATGACCCACTAACAGAATCCTGGGGAAAGGGAAGGGCCCCAGGCACTCCCTCCCCTGCCCCTTCACCGCGTGCATGTGGAGTGGCCTTGCAGCAGGCCAGGCAGGCCCAGCTCTCTGCTCCAGTGAATCTGCACACCATGACATGTGGTCACTCACCTCCATGGCCCAGGTTCCTACTGGCCCTGACAAAGCAGTCTCTTGTTTGGGGTATATGTTAATAGCAGAGATTTGTTCTCTATGGCCTCTGCCCTTGATCTCCATTCTCCTTTTTTGAGTCCATAGTGCTCAAAAAAAAAAAAAAGGCACTCTGTTGGGGGCCATCTTCTTCATTCTCAGGCTATGTAGGGCTCCATCCAAGACATTAGAGCCTAATCGGTCAGCACATTTCAGTTCCCCTGATCCCAAGGTTTCATTCACAAGGGACACAATTTCCCAATTAATACAATCAGAATGATACCCAGAATTTGCACAGGAAGAGCCAATTCCTTCTTTTATCCACTGGTCTTGAAACTACAAGGCTGTAGGTTGGACTTCTGACAGCCACTTTGCCGTTGTGAGGTCAGAACTTCTAGAATGAAACAAATATAGAAAAAGGGGAATCAAGAGATAAACTAAGAGAAGTTGAATTCCGATGGAATCCAGAGCCGCTAGACCAAGCAGGGACTGCATTCATATCTCGTCTGTACTCACTCCCTTCTATACTAGCTTTTTTGTTGACTAAGCCTTTAAATCCCACTCCACTCCTCCCCCTTACTTTGCTTGAGCCAGTTCAGTTTCTGTCACTAATAAACGAGGGGTATTCACATCACTCACTTAGAATGGGTCCATCAGACTCTTTGTCTGGATTTTATTATTGGTCTAGTTGGAACGTGTGTCTTGTGTGCAGATTAAGAAGTGGGTGCGTGCCCCAGGAGCGTCGTGGTGGCACTGGACAGAGCAGTCTCAAGCCTCCGCACTGAGTGTAAGCCACTTCAGCAGCAGAGGTGGAGGTGTCAGCAGTGGAGACAGAATGATTGTCAGTGGGAATTAAATATTTGGAGGGTGAAAAACAATCAGTGGACCTTGGTGTTGATTGGTCATCAGTGGTGTGAGAAAGGAGACCCGGCTGAATTCTATGATTCTAGCTTGAGAGTGGAATGTGTGTCATGCCCGGAGATGAGGAATTTAAAGATGGCCACGTCTGTATGGAGGAGGGGAGATGGTGAGGATGGTTCTGGCCACATTTAGAGTTTCATGTCTTCACAGCATCCCAGTGGGGACATCAGGCAGGGAGCTGGAGACAAAACATGGGGTTTGGAGGCCAGGCTAGAGCTAGCGAGTAGGAATCACTTGCCTGCAGTGGCTGGAGAGACGTCCCCTGGTAGAGCCATGAGGAGCACTGTCAATCAGTCTATGAGCACAGCAGCAGGAGGAGCACTTAGCAAAGCCATCCCACACCCTGGCCCTGAGCCGCTGCCGTCCTGACTCCTGACTTGACTCCCAGATCCTCTTCATCTGAAATAAGCTCCTTCGAGAGAGAGGAACTGGGTCTGTCTCGTGCTCCACTGAGGAAAAGTTTGCTGGTGTGGCCCCCATCCTCTCTGCACTTCCCTCCCCTCTGCATTCACCTCTCCTCTATACTTACCTCCTTTCTGCACTCACCTTCCTTCTGCAGTCACCTCCCGTTTGTACACAGCTCTCACCAACCAGCACCTCTCTGCACTCACCCTGCAGGTACTCACTGTAGTACCCATGACTCCAGGACTTGCTGGCTAGGAAAGCTAGGAATGCTGGGCGCACAGGTCAGGCAGACGCCCAGGGACTCAGGGCCCCTGGAGCAACCCTCCAGCCCCACCGAAGAGCACTAAAAGCTGAGGGTGAGCACCCCTGCTCCTCCGCCTCCAGTAGGGGTTGGACATCTCTGAGCTTCATGCATGCTTTCAGAGCCCCCAGCCGAGCCCGGGGTCCCACAGTGGTGACTTGCCCATAGTGGCCCCTGCATGGCCTGCCTTCCCTTCCCAGCTTCATTCTCCTACCGCCCTGTTCCCTATCGTGGCTTCCTGGAACCAGATCCCAATGAACCCTGCTTACTCAGATCCTATCTCAGGCTGTGCTTTGTGGGTGGAGGGGGCGGCGGGGATGGACACTCAGCCTAGGACAAGCGTGAGCACCCAGAACAGCACCTGGCTCACAGGCACGAAGGGCCTTAAGAATCCATACATCGTGCAGCCCTGGCTCCAAGGGGACGGGTGGGCTTTGGCTGGGATGAGTGTCCTGGCTCCCACCACTTACCCACCTGTCCATTGTGCCTGAGGACATGAACCCAGTCTCCGTGGTCACCACCCCACCACTCTGCCGGTCAGTGATGCCAGCTAGGGAGCCTGAGTCCCCGTGGCCCTTGGTCACAGCAGTGGGACTGAGGCCAGATGGAGCAGGACTCTGTTCTTGGCTGTGGTCTGTGGCCCCATCCCAGGACCCCATGTCCGCAGAGGCTCATCCTGTCCAGAGGCTCCCCAAATAGGGGTGGCCGGCAGCACCCTCTCCCAGCTGTCTCTACTAAAGAAACGATCTGGCGCAGTCGCTGCGCGTGTCTGCCTGTTTGTGCGCTCAGCGTCTGTGCGCACATGTGCCGGCTTGTTTGGACTCCGTGTGTATTTGTGTGCGAGGCCTGGCTGCTGTCGTTGTGCTGCTAATGGAAATACTGCCACGGATCGCAACTCTCAATTAGCTCCCAGGGCGATAGCTGTGACAGCCAGTTCCGAACAGCAAGGCCTAAAGGAATGAATTAATTTGTAATACACGGCAGTTAGAGTCCCCGTGTTAGCGACGGGCTTGACAGCCAGAGAAACCCCATTAGAGGAGCCAGGACCATTCAGCACCAGCAGGCACCTCGGAGCATCTCCCCTGTGGGCCTGACCTGGGGAGGGAATCAGAGGACTCTCAGGTTCTAGCTGAGCTCAAAGCCATGCAGCTGTTGGCCACCTTTTAGGGCTGGGCACCCCACCTCCACCCCAGGGAGGAGGACCCTGGTTGGCACAGAGCCAGACTGAGGCCAGGGGGAGCTGGGTGAGGCTCACTTGCGTTCTCTCTCTCTCTCCATAGTCCTTCCCAACCCTCTACCTCCCTCCCCATGTGCCTTTCATTTGAATAGGCACAGCTTAAACTACCACCAACAAATGATCTGATGATCTGACAAAGGACAGCTCTTAGAGAGTGGGGCACATGCCCCGATCCCCCCAAGGTGTTTTTTTCATTCCAGCTCACTGTGTGTGTCTCTGTAAGTGGAGTTGCTAGCTCAGCCTGTCCCAGCGCACGTTGCCAGGCACGAGATGAGTGCCGTGTGCACGGATGCCTGCTGAGGACAGCTTTTGGTCGTGCTGGCTGTCTCCTCACTGAGACTGCAGAATCCGGTTCATCATCTGTGTGTCCTGATGAAGTGGGTGACTTAGGCTCTGTGGGAAGCCCTGGGTGTGGGAGTTGTGACCGTCTTTGCTGCTGCTGATGTTGCTTCTGTGTCAGGTGGCCTGGCTAGAGCGCCAGTCACTCAGTCACACGCTGGCCTGAGCGTTGCCGTGAAGGTGTTCTGTAGATGTGATTAAAGGTCATAATCGGTTGACTTTAAGGGAGATGAACCTTGAAAATCTGGAAGAGCCTGATTCAGCCCACTGAAAGATCACAAAAGCAGAGCTGAATCTTCCTTAAAGAAGAAGAAATTCTGCTGCTGTGGACAGCAGATTTAGTTCATGCCCAAGAGTTCCAGCCTTCTTCTCCTGATGGAGTCTCTCTCCCCTTTCTCCTCTTCTGCCTCCTCCTCCTCTTCTCTGTCTCCCCTTTCTCCTCTTTTTCTCCCTCCTCCTCCTGCTCCTCTTCCTCCTCTTCTCTCTCTCCCTCCCTGTCTCCCTGCTTTTCAATGATCTATAATAAGGGACACCTCCTTGTCTGAGTTGTAAAATGAAAAGGTCTGGGTGATGGCGATGGGGCAAGAGACTCAGAGATATTTCATTCAAGTTGAACCTCTGGTTTCTAGGGACTCTAAGTCAAGAAGAGCTAGAAAAAGCGTTGGAGTCTAGTTCTAAAGTCCTGCTCTGAACCCTAAAAACACAGCACACCCATCTCTTGTAGGGGGCTTGAACCAAAGAGTGGAGACCCAGGCTGGCCCACGCAAGCACGAAAAATGTCGGTGTTTCCATTTCCTATGCCTTCTGGCTTTGAAACGGAAGAAGAGTCCAATGCCTTATACAGAATCTTCCTTGGATCTTTTCCATTCATCAGACCTTGTGAATAATTGTAATTTTTTACTATGTAAAGTAATTGCTAACAACTATTACACATTTACTATTGGCCAAGCACATTGCTTAATATTTTTTGGACATTATCTCAGCTTCAACAACTGTATAAAATAGATTCACTGCTATTTTCCCCATTTCACAGATGGAGCTAAAATGTAACGATGCTATGAACACATGGTGCCCACAGTCAAATGGCTGTTAAGTGGCAGAGATAGAACTTGAACCAAGGTCTGAGACTCCAGAACTCATGTTCTCCACCTCTGTATTTTGCTGCTCATCTGCCATGGAGACCATTTATTTCTACCTCAGTAGTTCTGTGGACCTGAAGACAGAGCAAGGCAGGCCTTGTAATGTGTCCCTCCGGCACTCTGCCTCACTGTTACCACAATTACATAGTGAACTAAAGGGACACAGGATTCTAGACCAATGCAAAGACGTTGTTGACCATCTGAGTCTTGAGTAAGGAGATGAAAAATTGAACTTGTTTCTTCACTGCCTTTGTATGAGTTTGTCAGGTATTTCTGTTTTCGGAGGAAATAATACTTAGGGTTTTCCTCTCAATAATGTCTTCCTATAGAGGCATCATCTCTTCATCCTGTGGAATGCAGAGCTCTGGTCATTTAAAGTCTTCCGTATGGTGATAAAGCACAAGAACCCCGATGCCCACAACACACTCGTCAGTCGTTGGTTGGCAGAGGCTGTAGAGACCAGACAGCAAGGAAGGCTCTGTCCGTCCAGGAGGTGTTGCTGACCCGGAAGAAGAGGCGACTGACCTCTGGGACTCTGACATAGTAGCAAGGAGGGGTCTGCTTCACCCTCAGAGAGAATGAACACTTTCCTCTGCCCCATTTTATTCAAGTTTTCCTCTCATCTCCCTCTTTCTCCTTCTCATCACCTAACTTCTTCAAAGAGTAACTTTTACCCAGTACCTCCATTGCCTCTACCAGTCTGACTTCCCCTATTTTGCTCTAATGAACCAGATTCTACAGTCTCAGTGAGGAGACAGCCAGCACAACCAAAAGCTGTTCTCAGTTTCTCAGAGCACTCACACCAGTGGGTCACCCTCCGCCATCCCTGACACTGTTTCTCCCCTTAGGTCTCCATGATGCTGCTCCCTCCCGGCCCTCCTCCTCCTTCCTTATCACGCATGTGTCCTTCACTGGCTCCTCTCCCTCCTCCTGCCTCCCTAAATGAGGGCACTTCCCAGAGTTCTTCCTTCATTTGCCTCCAGTCCCTTCCTACTTCTTCCATCTGACAAGTTGTCTCAATCTGCTGAGTCTGCAATAACAAAATATCAGGGTTTGGATGACTTAAAATATTTATTTCTCACAGTTCTAAGAAGTCCACAGAGCTTGGGCATCCAGGATCAAGAGGCCAGAAGATTCAGGGGCTGATGAGTGTCCTCTTCCTGTTTTCAGAGACAGCCTTCTTGCTGTGCCCTCAGGGAAAAGAGGCTCTGGTCTCGTCCTATAAAGACACTAATCCCATCATGGAAGCTCTACCCTCATGGCCTCATTGAAACTTAATCACCTCCCAAAGACCCTGAAAATATCTCTCTAGCTCTCAGCTGTGCTCCTTCTCAACTAACTTAAATATGCAGCTAGAGACATTTCCATGAAGCCCAGGTTAGCAACTCTCAGTGGCTTCTGTTGTTATTTATTTTGATGTTCGGATTGTCCCATATGTGACACAAGGGATCCTTTCAAGTTAATGTCTCTGTTTCCTTTATTCTTTGAGCAAAGTTTACTGTCTGGCACAGGCAGATGTTTTGGGTTCCTCTTGTACTTTCCTTATCCCAGATCTAGAGTCAACTTTTTCTCCAAGGGGCTTCCAAGCCCACTGTGACCTCCCTTGTCAGAGGAGCAGTGGAGAACCTCAAAGGACCTCACCGTCACGGTGGTCCAGGCATGTGTTTTTACTACATTCTCTCAGACCACTATGGGTCTATTGGTTTTATAATTGATCATAATAATAACCTTATTAGTCACATTATTTTTATTTTCAACTTCTTTTTTTTTTTTTTTCATGAAATATTCAACAACAAACACATATACATCCTTACAGAAATGTGAACTGCTGAGTTCTGTGAATGAACACTAGGAGGTGATGGAAGCAGCGTCTGGAAGACTAGCCGCTAACGCATTCGCAGAGCCCTTCTCCAGAGAACCGAATAAAGAAGTAATCTAGACCACAGGTTAACAAACCATTACCTTTTCCTGCTTTCACACAGAAAGTTTTATGGAAACATGGCCACACCTGTTGTTTTACCTGTTTTACCTGACTTTAACCCTCCTGCGCAGAGGGGCGTGGTTGTAAGAGACCTGTGGCCCACAAAGCCAAAAGTATTTACTCTCTGGCTTTTTCCCAAAGAGCATGCTGACTTCTGGTTTAGATGGATGGACGCCGAGACTCCAAACCAGTAAGAAGAGCTAACTTTACTGAAATCAGAAATTCCAGGCCAACGGATTTGGGCTCCCACAAACAACTAGCTTAGATACTTCTTCCTTTTAACACGCAGGTTGACTTGTGAAGTCAACACGTAAAGCAAAATGTCACACACAATCAAAGTTAACTGGGAAAGTCTCAAAAGTCGCTTGTTGGAGATTGACCACCAGACCTTTTCCAAGTTCAGCCAAGTCAGTGTTACCAGCATTTGCAAATCAAGGGTGAGTCTCAGCAGCAGGCACATCAAAGCGCCCGGAGTTGCTCTAGGCCACATCACCAGCCTGCAGGACAGTAGACTCAACTCTGCAGTGTAATCAACTACAATTTGAAGTAATTACACTACAAATCACATATGTCCTGGCCACATTTACAGGAAATCCAGGATTAAAACCCCCAGAATAGCATTCCCTAGAAGTTCTCTTATTTGGAAAACTGCAAAAGGAAATTAAAGAGAAGTGGGAAATGTTTCACCAGCATGAAATCTGGAAGAAAAAAGAAATAGCCTCTTAAACATATGTTGAGAGATTTTGCATTTGATATCTATACCCTTAAAAATTCCCTCAGTTATGAGTGAGTGCTGGACACATCATCTAATGATGAGTGATTTAAAAACTGATGAAAGACCATAAGATCATTCCAAATATATTAGAAATGCTTTGCTGTGAGTATCACTGTGATGAGACAGGCTTTCATACCCACTGGACTGGACTGGCAAATATAACTTGGCTGACACCAAATGATGAACAGGTTTTGGGAAGATGGAAATGCTTGGACATTGTGAGTGGGAGCAAAGTTGATCACTCACTTTGAAGAGTAACTGGGAGAGATAGTCAAGGTCAAATATGTTCACCCAGCCACCCACCACCTCAGCTTCGGGTTAAATGCTCTAGAGCTGATGATCTCAAAGTGCCCCTGGAGAGCCTTGAGATGCTTAAAGAGATCTCCAAGGTCAAAACCAGTTTCAGATTAATGCTAAGACATTATTTGTCTTTCTCCTATGTTGACATTGCTACTGATGGTGTAATAAGATGGCAGATAAGACTGTGGGTATCTGAGCTCAGAATCTAGGCAATGGCCCTAAACTGTCCCTAGTTGTCATTGTATTCTGCACTGCCATGGACTTCGGAGGGGGAAAAGCATTTAGTTTTACGAAAAAATGTTCTTGATGAAGTAGTAATTTTTTTTAATTTTTAAAAATCTCAACCCCAAAGTCCCTGTCTTGCTCATGCTTGGTGTGATGGAATTACGCATAAAGCCTTTCTTGCTAAATACCCAAGTATAATTGTCTCAAGACAAAGCCCCTCTGTGACTGTCTGAGTTGAAAGATGACTAGCCACTTTTTCATGGAACACTATTTCTCTTGAAAGAACAACTTTCGAACTCTAATTATTCAGATTTGAGGATCTGGCAGATATTATCTCAAAAATGAAGTGAGTGTCACAGAAAGAAAAACAGTGGATCATATTTGTGGCTGATGATAAAATTTGAACTTAAAATTTCAAATTTTAAGAAATGTGTATCTTCTTTAATATCCCTCTGATAGGAAAGGAAGTGATATTAGCAAGTGCAAATTGTTTCTTTCTTTCTTTACTTTGGATTTTTAAAATGATGTCTTGTCCACATCTGGGAGAGTTATAGGACTTTTCCGAACGATTGATACATGATGTTATCAAAATCATGAGTAAAAGACTCTCAAAATACAAGATGCACCAATGTATTCTAACCTCAGAGAGTACACAGCCTCATTGATGTGATTCCAGATTTCTCTTGCGACCGATCTTTAGGAAACTACTATGTATTGAGTTTTGGTGCATGGTTTATCTGAAAAGGATACTTCATTACTCCCTCCTCTTCCAGCAATGTGTCTATGTGAGGCCACATTTTCTTCATAGCCTTCAACCAAAACCCCATAGCGCAACAGAAATTAAAGAGATTCATAAAAATGGAAACCAATGCTACTCATTGTACTATATTTATTATAAAAGTGAGTTGTTTTTGATACTAGATGACCTCACTCACAGGTGGAATGTGAACAGACAAAACAAAGGAACGGATGAAACAAAAGCAACCCTTGGACACTTGCAACAGAGCTGAGGCTACCGATAGGGACGGGGATGAGGGGGGCGGGAGGAGGGGATGGCGGGGGCAGGGGGCAGGGTGGCAGGGCCCACTGGACAGTGGGGAAGGACACTTAGTGATTTGGTGGAGGGCAGGGTGTGTTGACACATATCTGAGGAATGGGGAACTGCGCATATGGGGAAAATACAGCTATGAGTTTATTTTAATTTATAAAATAAAAGTTATGGTAATAAAAATATTTAATAAAAAGTCATTTTTCATAAAATATGTTATATATATTAACACCGGGTGCATATTATTGTTTAAAACTAATAATTATTTAATGTTTTCAGTTGTAATTTCTAAATTGATTACTCTAATGCTTATGAATAGATATAACACCCTGATGCTTCTCTGGTGGCCTAGCAGTTTAGTACACCATAGGGCATAGCCCACATACAAGGTCCCTGGTTCAAGACCCAGGGCTAGTGGGAAAACAACCAAGATGAACAACAAAATAAACTAAGTCATGTTTTTTTCTTCCTCTCTCTACTTACCTGCCTGCCTACTCACCTTCATTCCTGCCAGCACCTTAAAAATCCTAGGTATAATTCCCTTAAACAGAAGCCCTTTGGGATCCTCGTTAATTAAGAGTATAAAGGACTCCTGAGGTCAAAGAGTCTGAGAGGTACAGCTCTAGAAGTCAAAGTCTTTCCCAAATCTACAAGGCTACCTGTATAAGGAAGTTCGTGGTGGTGGTGTTTGAAACAGTGGAAAGAACTAGAAAGAGCTCTGCAGACGCTTCCATGGTCTGACCACCCTCATCACCCAGGCTGGTTACGCTGCCTTGATCTTGGACATCACCTTCGATGGTGAGCCCTTGGGTCGCGCCTCCTTTGAGCTGCCAGCAGATACGCTGCCAGGAGATACAGTTCCAAAGACAGCAGCAAACTGCTGCTCTGAGCACCGGGCACAAAGGATGTGGTTGTAAAGTCCCCGCTCTCGGAATTATCCCAGGACTTATGTGGGAATTCACACGACGCTGGCAGCAAGTCCACCCGTGGGGAGACATGGGATGATGAGAATTGCATCCTGAGGCCCACGGGCCCTGGCACCTCGTCCGTGGCAGATGCTGGACCCACACGAACGGCTCCGCGATTCTCGTCGTGCTGCCAGACTGCGGGGCTGGAGGGCAGGCCTGTGGCCTCTACAAGGTGGGCGAGGCGGGCGCGTAGAATGGAGGCGCTGGGGTCCAGGGATGGCAAGACCAGCAGGAAGGCCAGCATTGCTGACTGTGGACAAACCGAATGACTGATGTGTGCTTTATCGTCACCACCAGACCCTCCTTCTGCAGCTCAGGAGAGCTCCCCTCTGTCTCCATTTGCTCGAAGTCACCCTACAATCTGGGCTCTCACAACTCTTCTCATTTCCTTGTCCTCCTCCAAGTCCCGCAGGATTGCAGAGTTAAGTTGATAATTATGAAATAAGAAAAGTTTAAAAAAGGTGCAATAAACTATACTTTTGTATGATTTATATAATTTCAAACTACAAGACAAAGTTATCGGCAACATATATGCAGCCAATGAGTTTAAAATACATATGATTTATGTCATCTTTAAGATAAAGATTTCTTTCAAATCAAGGAGGGGAGAAAAGGGCAGAAGAGTAAGGTATAGACTATAACAATGATTTTTAAAAACAAACAAAATTTCAAAGCAAATAAATTAGCATAAGGTACTTAGAAATTTTTATTTTGTGTGTTTCAAGTATTTTATAATCGAAAACCAAAAACTCTTCATTTCAATAAACAATTTATTTTGAAATAGAGGTCTATGCGTTTTGAGGTTGATAACTCGCACTCAGTACCTGTTAAACGTGTCCTTAAGAATTATCAGTGACACCTGTGTTAAAACCTTACTCATTTAGAAAGACTTTACCTTCTTGCCTGAACTTGTGGACTGAGGAGTAAGCTGTATAAGGAGAACATTCATTTTCTTTGTAGTGTTTTAATTTCTCTGTAGTGTTTTACTCCAATGATCTTTTATCAGGAAAAAAATTAAATATGTTTCCATTGTGGAACAGCAAAAAGTTTCGCCCTTTTATTGTCACTTTTAAATGTTAAGACCATGCCTTCTATTTTTGCTTTATAAATGGATTTTTCTCATTTAACCTATACTAGTTTTCTAAACCATTAAGCGTTACTACTGCTGTTTTTCATGGCTGCCTAATATTCCACTTTACAAAGTGCTGTAAGTTTTTGGAACTTTGGCTATTTCCAGCGTTTTTGCTCCTGTCAGTAATGTTATGATGAACTTCTTTGTGTAGACTCTTCACCTTGACTTATGATTATGAAGGAGTTAAAGACATGCCATTCCAAATTATGTCACTCTGGAATATTGACTATTTTGAGTTAAAGGTACTTTAAAAAGAGCAAACATCAAATAAATAAAAACACTCTCTTTTTCTGAAGAGAGGGTGAAATTCTCATAGGATGGTGTCTTCCCTTTACCAGAAGGAAAAAGTACATTCTTATCATCAGGAACAAAAAGTTGACACCAAGAGAATTCTACACAAACAAGCCTTCTTAAAATGCTTCCGACCTTTCTCCAGCCTCCCGCAGAGCTGTGTCACTTGTCCGTAAGTGCCTCTCTTGTTCAACTTAATAAGAAAGCAGGTAGGTTTCGACATTCCTGCGGTCTTCGTTCATTAAAAAGCCAACCGTGTTTAAAAATCTCTGTATGCTTCTCTCCTGTTGACCTGTCTCCCGGCACTAGCCTAAAAGAGTCTTAAAAGGTGAAGGTAAAAATTTGCCTCTCCTACATTTATTTCATGAAATCTTAACTGTGTAACATTCTGTGGACAAAATATTTAGCCTTTCTGAGTCCCAGAATGGTTCCTGACCAGGGGTGATTTTGTCCCCAGGGAACACATGGCAGTGTCTGGAGACCTGGTTGTCATACTGGAGGACAGACAGGTTGCAAGGACGCAGCTGAACTTGCTACTATCACAGGACAGCCCACCCAACCGAAAATTATCCCCAAAGGCCAGCAGTGCTGAGGCTGAAAATCCCAGAACAGAATGATCACTGAAGTCCCTGTCCACCCTGAAAATTACTGGGACTTCTAGAGTGGCTCATTGCCTGGACAGGGCTGGGAGAGGTGACCCCCCAGCCCCGCACTGGAAGCCCTTGCAGACGGGTGGACCAGAGCGCAGGACCAGACTGCTCACTGTCATGATTGTTAAAGCCCCTGGTCCCTGAAGGAGTCTGCTCTGTGGGTTCCGGACTGTGTGTCTGACAGCTGCCCCAGGTGAGTCTAATAAACACCCATCTCCCTGACCACCAGAATCTCCTCGGTTTTCTAAACAAGGTTTGGGGTGAGGTCCAGGAACCTGAAAGGTTATGTTTGTTTGCTTTAAGCTCCAGAAGTTATTTTGATGGACCAGCTTCAAGTAAAAGCTTTGGGGAAGAGAGGGCATCTGTGGGAGCTACCTGGGTGCTCATTCACTCATTCATTTATTCAGCTACCTATATACTCATCCACTCAGTCATTTATCCAGTTACCTGGGTGCTCATCCACTCATTCATTTATCCAGTTACCTGGGTGCTCATCCACTCATTCATTTATCCAGTTACCTGGGTGCTCATCCACTCATTCATTTATCCAGTTACCTGGGTGCTCATCCCCTCATTCATTTATCCAGTTACCTGGGTACTCATCCCCTCATTCATTTATTCAATCAGGGTTCTAGGATTAAAGAGATGATTTAAAGATAAGATCTGCCTTCAAAGGTCCAAGATTTAATGGAAGGACACTAGAACTCTGGCGGTCCATGCCGTGAGACACACTCACAGACTGAGCTGCAATCTCAGTATCCTAAAATGCACACAACCATGTAAACAAAAGAAATCATAACATTATTAAAAAGAAAAGAAAAATAAGACAAAGTGCATTCCTACTTATAATTAAAGTTCAATTTACAAACGGATTTAATAAGGAAGTTGGCTCCAAGAACAAACCATTAACAATTCAACAGGCATGACAAAGGCCTGATCAAAATTCACTGAGCGGACTGAGGGAGGGCCCACTCTGCCTGAGGGCGTCAGGGAGGAGGTGGATTTTTGAAGTGGTCCTTAAAGGATGAGGAAAGGGATGGGGGGAGTCTGTGAATTTATTTTTTGAGAGAAAGGGAAGGAGGCCGGGAAGAAGGCTGTTTTTGTTTTTCTTAAAGGAAGGAAGAAGGAGGAAGAGGGAGCACTTCTATTTATTTTTGGTGCCTCCCCACTCTCCCCCAGCCTGGGTCACAAATCCTGAGTCCTTAAGCTTTAGTTGGTCTACGTCCTGGCCGCTGTCTTAACACCTAAGCCACCAGGGCACAGCAAAGGTTCATTCTTGAGGACAGAAACAGTAGAAGGATGCTTGGGAGAGATTGGGAGGAAATTTGCCCCCTTGCATCAAACTTGAGCACTGGAACCCATGCGCTGGGCCCCAGGCAGAAGTAGACACTCACAGCAGTCTGGTCACATCCCTGGCCCCCTCCTCACCTGCAGTGGGTCAGGCAGGTGGAGGGGCAGGTAGAGGAAGACGCCAGGAGTCTCGGGAAGAGGCAATGGATTTCCAGGGCCAGGAGCGTCTTAAGAGACTCCCCAGTGCAGAGAACAGACGGGGCAGAGAGCTGGGAGGCCTGGTGCTGGAAGCCACAGCTGTTCCTCCCCTCCTCCCCCAGCAGCGAAACCACAGCTCGGCAGTTGCATAATTCAGTCAATATTTATTGAGGGCCTGCTGTATGCGGAGCACTGTTCTGTACATCAGGACCACATCTGTGAATAAAATAGACCCAAATCCATGCCTTTGCTGAGTTTATATTCTTGTAGGAGGACACAGAACATAAGCAAAATAAACAGGCAATTTATATAGTGTAACAGGTAATTAGTACACGGGAAGTAAACAGCACACAGGGACGTGGAATGCTGGATAGATGTGTGTGTGTGTGTGTGTGTGTGTGTGTGTGTGTGTGTAAATGTGTCCATGCTGAGACACACAAAATGTAAGTTTGGCCCGATGGGCCTCACTGAGAACAGGACGTGTGAGCGGTTCTGGTAAAGCTCCTGTAACTGTTTCCAGCCGTGTTTCCACATGTGTGTTTGCACTGAATGAGCATTTTGCCAGAAACTGCCTTCCTGGGTTCTAACGTCCGCAGGGCCTAGCACAGAGTAGGGCCCCTCGTGGGTAATCCAACATACTTTTTCAATGAATGAATGAAAAAGAAAAGAGTAAATAAACAAAAATGCAACGAACGAGTGGTAGAGAAGGAGGCCCGCTGTCCTGCTGTCTTGACTGGGGGCATCTAGTCCAGAGGTTCTGTGTCTGCATGTGCTGCCCTGGCCCAGCCCAGACCCTCCCTCCAGGGCTGGAAGAAAAGGGGGTGACTTTCGGGGTGGGGGGGAGGCCAGGGTGGAGTGGGGAGGGCTGAGCTGGGCAGGGAGGGTGAGGTGGGACAGGTCGGGTGGGGGGGGGAAGAGACAAGGAGCAAGAGACACAGGAGGGGAGAAAACAAAAGATCAATAAGAACAGTCGGAGGTGACAGCAGACAGCCGGGGAGTGCTCCTCCTTCGATTAGAATTCATGAACTCCCCTCTTACATTAAGTCTTTATATGACACCTGGCCTTTAATGCAAAGCTGGCTGCGAACATTAAAAATTAAAAGCCGAAGGTAGGCTACATCCATCTCTGATAGCGCAGCTCCCCTCCTATCTGAGGTCTGCACAAAGCTATTACACATTGATAAATTATTTTGGGTAATAGCCGAGATATTACATTGTTTCTGAGTGAAGGTAAAATCTCTCCCTGACATGGGCATTTATCAGGAGTGCCTTTCATCCTATTTATTATGGTCCAGGTGAGCATGGGGCTGCTGCCAAGGGGGTGTTGGGCAGGGCCTCGTCCCCTCCCCCACAGCCAGTCCCTCTCCTCTGTCACTCCTTTGATGCAGCATTGATGGGCTGGTGACAAGTTAATGATTACCTAAAGATATGCAATCCCCCTTAAAAGGGGCAGGGACATCTGGCGCAGACCATCACAGCCCGGTCCCTGCCTCTGCTTGGTCCCATCAGAAAGTTGAACACCACACTCTGCCTGTGTTTATCATGCTCTCTGTCTCCTGGGAGGAAATCCTTTCAGCAGGCTGCCCCAGTGCCATCCGGCCACACCCCTGTGCCCCCTGAGTCCATTCTGCAAGCTGGCAACCCATCAGAGTTGCTGGGCCTGGACACTGGTTCTGCCAAGGGCTGGGGGGCATGGACTTCTTTTCCCAGAGCCTCCTCCCCACCATAAACACACCTACATGAGTCCCGAAGCCACTGTTCCCTGCTGCAGATTTCAAAACCGGTAACATCTGCTCCTCTTTCCCTTCCTTGTCCTTCCCCAAAGTCTGTGTCCTCACCCCCAACTCCTCGAGAGAGTGCTGATTCTAGGCAAACCATGCAAACTTCTGAGTCTCATTTCCTCAGGCGTCGCCCAGTGTGGTTGCTGTAGGAGCCATGCGGGGACTGGCTGGGTGTTGGTGCAGCGCCAGGAGGTGCTGGGGACAGGGGCCACACGGTGGCGAGTAGTCACTGCCAGTGTTGGCCTTTTGGTTCAGGACACTGGGGGCCATCGATACACAACCCCATCTCCTTCCAGGCATGCTAACGAGTGTCTTCTAGCCTGGGGTGCAGACGAGGCACCCATGAGCATGAAAATGCTGCGGCTGCTCTCGGCTACTCACCTCTAGTGGTCTCAGCCTCAGAGCAGGGAAGCGAGTGCTCTGGATGATTCTTGTCGGGAGACTCCAACTCGCGGGCCTTCCGGCCTCGGGTACCAGTCAGCTGCCACTCCCACCCAGAGCCGGCACATCATCGGAGCTCAATCTTCCCACTACGATGGGTGGGTGGCTGACTGAGAGAGCCGAGAATCCCAGGTGACAGGTCTAAGCGTGCTAAGCCTCACCAGGCCCCAGGGACTAGTCCAGCCTGCTCTCTAGGGGACAAGCGCTGCCCATTACCGAGCCCCAGCCAGCAAGATGATCCCCAGCCGAAAGGCAAGTGCCCCTGGTTGCTGGAGAGGAGCTAGGGAGTGAAGCTTCCGCTGCTGCAGAGCCCGAGTGACTAGCCTCCTGGGGTTTCTGCCTAATGGCAAGACATTGGAATCCACCCACTGGAAGGAGGAGAAGGGCCCCTCAGGGCACACACTCTCTGAGTGCAGCTTCCCACTCAGCTGGGACGTGGTGGTCCGGGGCTCAGGACAGGTGGGTGCTGGAGGAGCTGGGCTGGGGCTCCCCTGCCCAGGTGTCACTGCGGTCACAGTCACCTCCCCCAGACTGCAGACTCTGCCTCTCCAGCCAGCACGCCTGAACTTTGTGGGACTGTCTGGCTGACTTTCCGTCTGGGCTTCACCCTGCCTGCTGTCTCCCAGTGTCCCGACTCCATTCACTGCCAGCCAGGTCCAGCCGCTCCCTGCATGCTTCCCAAACCCGGGGAGCACCCTGTGCCTTGATGGGTGGATGGACAGGGCCTGTCCAAGAGGATTTCATTCTCAGACTGAACCAGCTCCCTGATGGGGCTTTCTTATGAGGGGAAGCACAAGTCTAAAGTGGGGATTCTCAGCCACTGCTGAGGGCAGTTTTCGCTTCTTCCTGATATTCCTGCGGCTGACATGAAGGTCATGGCTGTTTAATGCTGAGCCTTGGTTTGATTCAACATGTGTGATGAAGCAGGATAAAGGCCGAGATGTCTCTCTAATAAGTTGGTGGCTTTAGTAGCTGAGAACTGGAAATTACCTTAGTGCCCAGCATCACATGACTGGATAGAGAAGATGTGGTGCATATATATATATATATATATATATATATATATACATACATACACAATGGAATACTACACAGCCCTGAGAAGAGATAGAACCCTGTCATTTCAAACATGGATGGAACTAGAGGGGATTATGCAAAGTGAGACAAGTCACAAGAAGAAAGAAAGATGTTAGATGATCTCACTCATAGGTGGAATGTGAATAGAAAAAAACAAGAAACAGATGAAACAAAACCAATTCTTGGACAGAACTGAGGTGACCAATAGGGACTGGGACGGGAGGGAACTGGGGAGAAATGTGGCGGAGCCCACTGGACAATGGGGAAGAACACGTGATTTGATGGCGGGCAGGGTATGTTGACATGTATCTGAGGAGTGGGGAATCTTTACATGTGAGTTTAGTTTTACATGTAAAAAAAGCAAGTTGGCATAAGCCAAAATGAAAGGAAAAGGTCTTTGAGGATCAGCTCAAGGACTCATGATCAGTAAGGGCGGCAGCACCTGCTAATGCTAACGCTCAGTGGGCCGCACCACCGTAGGCGTTTCGTGTTCACTGTCTAATCCCCATCAAACCCAGGACGCCCTATCACGGAGGCTCAGAGGGACCAGCAGTGAGCAGTGGAAATGGGACTGACGTGGAGTCTGAGTGTAAACCACACACTGTTAACTGTTACAGTGGAAAGGGTCTGCACGACTGGCCACACCAGCTCTTCAGTTCCACATGAGGACGCGGAGGCCCAGACAGGAAAAGTCCTTGTCAAGAATCAGTGGCAGAGCTGGGCCTGGATTCTAGATGTCCTACATGCAAATCCAAAGCTTTTCTCTGCTGCACCTCCTTGCCTGCTAAGAGCACAGTTCCCATAGCGGGGAGCTGAGGCAGGCAGAACAGGAACCCAGAGCCAGCAGAGCTGCTGTCTGGAGACCAGCGCCACTTTGTCAGACACACCAGTGGCAGGCAATTCAGGTAAGAGGCTCAACAGCATGGGAAGGAAGAAGCAGGCCAGTGATGGTGCGCTTGATGCCTTCTGCGCAGATGTGAGCTTCCGACGGTACACGCCTTACACCCGAATCATGTCGGGATGCACCGTGCCTTCCATGAAATCAGCTTTGCAAATGGACAAGATAGATAGATAGATAGATAGATAGATAGATAATATATCCCTCTCCTCCCCACAAACAGAGTCCATCAACAGGCACAGGAAACAGGAGTCAGGCAGAGGGAGGGAATATGCACATGCCCCAGGGCCCAGGTGGATCAGGGCTCAGCAACCAGTGAGGGCAGCGCCATGAGGGTCCAGGCTTCAGAGCACTTCAAAGCAGCAGCTGGCAGACCAGGGGCCCACTGGACAGGGGACCCCTCACAGGGCCTGAGGTAGCCTCACCACAGGAAAGCAAGGGAGATGCCAGAAGAAACCAAAGCAGAGGCGGGGCACGGTGGGGGGCAGAAGTGAGTGCTCTAACGGCTTACAGGAGAAAAATAGGGCAGCCAACTTTGATAAGAAAAGGGGGGCACTGCCACTAGAGGTGGGGTGCCAGGTCTCTGCACAACCTGACCTGGGACCATTCAGGGGGTGCTTGGAGGGTTTCTGGCCTTGGAGTCGATAGAGAGGGAAAAAGATGGTCAGAGCCTCTTGGAAGTTTTTTCTGACCACCAGATAAATGTTTCTCTTTGCCATTTTCACAAGTGACCACAACTAATATTTAACTAGCTTTAATCACTTGATTTTTAGTCCGATTTTTTTAATGGAAATTTGTGTTGAGACTGGACCACATAGGTGCCAGAATTTTTGAGGGTCGTATTTTTCTTCAAGAAACAACAATTATTTTCATAATAAAATCAGGTGATACCTGTTAATCTGCACCTGTGTCTGGAACAACTCTCGCTCTGGGCAGTGTAAGCTTCAAGCTGATTTTCACATGCGGGTGAGAAGCATACAGGGTATAGGACACTGTTCATCTTGAATTTCTCTCTCCTTAGGGCTTGCCAGTGTCCCCAAAGGCCTTTCCAGCTGCGTAAGCAGTGCTGTGGGCAAGTAGGAAGGGTCTGGGGTCTCCACTGGCTGTCTTTAAGGATGAGGTAGACAGGCCTGCAGGTTTCACATCAGATGGACAAGGAACTGGAAATCACTCAGCGACCAGCCCTGCATCCAGTCTGTGCTAATTCTGCTCATGCGGAATCTTAGCGGTATTTCAAGCTTCTGGACTTTCCACTTGGCTATTTAGAGTTAATGTTGCTATGGGGGAGGGAGGGGAGAGGTAAGGAGGAGGGGTGAGGAGCTTCTACAAACCCCAGTGCCCCTGCACCCAGAGCCTGGTAAGGGGGCCGTGGTCAGAGGGAAACAGAGGGAGAGAAAGATATCAAGTGTAGTAATCAGAATGAAAAATGGAGCCGCGGTTACTTTAAACAAGAGCTAATTCATCACAAGAGCGAGTGGATAAGTAGCTGAGTTTCAGGCGTTCAGTAAGTTCCCCGTTCTGCTCCAAAAATTATTCCACCCCTGTCTGCGTGCTCCCATAAATCATCCCTTCTTCACATCAGCTCCGATTACCAATTACTCCTGCCTGTAACACACTTTCTTTGCCCAACGCCATCTGATGGGGCCTTGCTTTTTAATTTTACAAATGCCTTTTTTCCTCTAGTTTTCTTTCTTCTTTCTCCTCCTCCCATCTCATCCCTACCCCAGCTTTGGGTTCTCTCCCTCTCTCCCCTCCTCTGCCTTCCCCTCCCCTCCCCTCCTCCCCTCTTCCCCTCTGTCCTCCTCTCCTCTCCTCTCTTCTCCTCTTTCTCTTCTCTCCTCTCTCAGTCTCTGGCTTGCACAAAGCCCCTCCCCCCAGCCCCTGCCATGCTGGCATCTGCAGTAGTCTCTTAGAAAGGGGAATGCAATGACCCCTTGGGTCACTGTGGCACCTGGAAGGCCTGGGGAAGATGGGACAAGGTGTGCATCTCACCCTGCAGGTGGGGAACTTGACCCACGGGCATCCACCCCAGCCTGCCTGGGTTGCAGAACTGGATGGCCCGAATCTGGGGTTCTGACAGCCTGTTGGGAAGGACGATATGGACTTCCCCGGAGAGGGGAGACTCAGGCCTTTGAAAGCTCCTGGCAAGATGATGATGGTCATCATCAATATTTATCACAGCACTTACTGGCTCCTATCAGTATTTAATGTGAAGAGGCAGTCTCTGCAGGGCTCTAAACTCCTTTAGAAGTACTTTCTGCCAGCCCAACCTTTTCTCCTGACACGGAATCATCCAAAGCTGGTTGTTGCTGTCTCATTTTGACAGTTTTGCCACATTTCTCAACCATACACCATCTTCTCTTAATACTGTCTTAAAATCAATTTTACATCAGTTCATCTTTCAAACTTAACTTTGCCCTGAGCCAAAAGTCACGCACTCATGTGTCTGAAATGCTAGCTGTATATTTAGCGGCTACGCCGACTGGCTTAGCTTTCCACCAGCAGCTGCGACCCCGGCGCAGGCCCAAGCATCACTGCCCGCTGACCGAGGGTGCGGGGTGATGGCTGCCACAGACCAGGCGTGGTCACAGAGGCCCGGGCCCGAGCAAACTTCACTGCGCATCCCAGCGCCACCTCCAGAGACTGGTCAGGGAAGCCGGGGCACGGCACGCCCTGCCCGGACACCTGGAGTTGGTCGCATTGCTCTAGGGGTCTCTATCCCTGCTTTGAGAAACACTGTTCTAGCTGGTACGTCAAACCTAACTTGCTTTGTGATCAGCAACATCTTTGATTTCTCCACCTCGAATTGCTGTGACTAGGAGAAACCTGACTGTCCTTCTTACCTCAGAGAAGGCCAGAGCATGACAAGCTAAGCTCAGGGCGGTTTTGAAGGCGCCCAGTTCTGTGCAGTGGGATGCGGGTGTGACTTGTTCCTTCAGCATCCACACAGGGGCAGAGTCCAGGGTCACCTGCCCGCCCATAGGCTTTTATATGCTGACTTTGCATCACAGAGGCCATCTGTCTTGAGTGGATTTGAAAACTATAGATCCCTGCAGGTTTGAGAACCCCCCAAAGTGGGTTCCAAGCCAGGTTCATGATCATTATTTAAATACAATTGTGTATGGTGTACAGAGAGACAAAAAGTGACCCAGAAATCTAAGGGTCTATAAGCAAAGTGTCTAGGGTGCAAATTTAAGGAGGCCCTGACTGTTGGGGGCAGACCCTGCACCTGCACAGCCCTGAGAGTAAGGGCCTCCTGGGGGTCCTGCCCCCTCGACCCCCACGTCCCTGGACCAGCTCTACAGAGGCCAGAGTGTTGCTGGATCTAATCCTTGTCAGGCAGTGTGAAGTCAAGGGAAAGAGCCAACAGTCAATGGAACATCTGAGAGGAAGGCACAGGTAACCACACGTGAGAGCCTCTAGTCTCACAGGAGTCCACAGCAGAGACATTTTTCATTTCATTTTATACCCAAGGACACCAGGGCTTAGCAGAGTTAAGGAGCCTGGCAACTGCAAAGAAAGGAAGGAAGGAACTGGAATTTGCACTGGGGTCACTTCAGTATGGACTTAGCCTTTTTCACTAAGTGTTAGTTAAATAGAATTGATTCCACCTCACAGATGAGGCTAATGAGACCTGGAGTGCCCATGTATTTCCTCTGCATTTATTATTGATCACCTTTAAGTCACTCATTGCCCCCAAAGAATTTGTGATCCCTCTCACACCCATCCACCCGTCTCACCACCGAGGAGGTACCCAGTTGGACAGGGCAGAGAGACGCACAACTTCCTTTGGGGCAATCTTAAAAGCCAGTGGGGAGAAGGATTAGCTGGTGGCAATGAGTGAATAAGAAAAGAAAGGAGCATCTCATGTAAAATCAAGGGAAGAGACTTCCAGCAGAAAGACTAAAGATAATTGTCAAAACTTCACAGAATGTAGCCGTGAGCTTTCCCGTCAACTAATAAAAAGCATCCCTGCTAATCAAACCAGAGAAACTTTCCCTACACTAAACTGTTAGCACAATTTTTTTCTTCTGAGAATCTTCACAGAAAGGGCATTGGAAGCAGGAGTGCCAATAGTATCAAAAATGATGATGATGATAATAATAATAAAATGATAAAATAACCTGTATCCCTGGGCTGCTCCGCCTCTGAGACCACAGCCGCTGCCCTGCTACTGAAGGAGCATAGTAAGTGACGCAGACATTCAGGTGAATTAACTACTCTGCCCCTGTCCTTTTATTCATATTTTTATTCATAATCAACTTCCGTTTATCTGAGGCTGAATTTCCAAATGTCTTCTGTTATATTGAAGTCCTCTCTTTCTGCATGAGAACTCAGTGCGGTTGGGGGTGATGGGGTGGGGGGTGTATGTGTGTCACAGTAGTGAGAGACACGGGGCATCCTGGTGCTGAAGAGCATCTGTGATCAGTTTTCTGGAGCAGTGGTGTGGCCCACGGGGAGCAGCTGGGCCCTCATTAGCTGTGTGATCCACCCCAGACCTATGGAACTGGAAAGCCCAGCCAGCCCAGCACGGTGAAGCCTTCTTGGTGCCCCACTGTGGCCCAGCGGCCTATGTGCAGGCCATGTAAAGCCCAAGAACCCAGGAAGGAGCTGAGGCTGGGGCTGGCGGAATGGAAAAACTAATGGAAGGAAGGAAGGAGGGAAGGGAGGGAGGGAGGAAGGGAGGGAGAGAGGAGGAAGGAAGGAAGACAAGCAACAATTACTTCAGTAGATTTTGATACCACAATTTTGATAGCACTAACGTAAGTTCATGGATTTTAACTATGGCTGCACATTGCCATTGCCTGGAAAGCTTTAAGAAATACCAATGCCTAGGTCCAGCCCCAGACCTTCTGATTTAATTGTTCCGGGATATGACTGAGATCTCATGAGGATTTATTTTAAGATCCTTGGGTAATTACAGAGTACAGTCAAGGTTGAGAAGTCCTGGTTTAGAGGTTCAGAGGACCCTAAACTTCACCAGACTTGGTGACCCTGAGTGATAGGCTCCCATGAGACCAAGAGTTCTAAATGGTCATTCACCCAGAATTATCCCTAGCTTGAAGACTTAGAGCTAAAGCACTAAAGCTAGCAGGTAGTGTGCTTCCAAGAATAGATCCTGAACTGGAAATACTTTGGAGCTTAATTCAAACTCTACTTCAGTCACAGGTCAGCTGTGGCCTCTCCCAGTCTCAGTTTCTGACTGTAAGACAATGGGGGTTAATGACCTGCCTCCCTTGCTGCTGACAAAGCACCAAGGTAAAAGACCTATTAGCTAGATGACATGGTTTTTAAAATGGAAATTGGCCAAAGGGAATCATGAAGGTAGGAAGTTCCTCTCTGATGTCTAGTTGGGGGAATAGAGATAGCTGCTCATCTGCTGTGATGATGTTAATGAGTAGAGAAGAGGTTGGTAAAACGGACGAGAGGAAGGCAGCTTTGCTTCTGTCCTGTGATAGCAGAGAGTTTAGATGAGAAAGGATCCCCTGAAACTAGACTCATGAGCTGGTGTGGTCAGGGACTGGAATGAGAACCAGAATAAGCACTGCAGGAATATGTGTGCAGCCTAAGGAAAGAAAATGACCCTGCAAAGGGACCACTGGGATGTCCCCACTGGGAGGGAGCCCAGTGGGAGGGAGCCAGGGTCGGTCTTTATCTTCAGGTACAGAAATTTGTCAGCAACAGGACACAGTGACCAGGAATGGGATGCCATCACTACCAATCTAGCATGATCAACTAAGCTCCAGTCTGCATGAAGGCCAGACAAGACCCGAGTCCAAATCTGTTGGGAGCTAAGCCAAGGAACTGTGATCTTGTAAGCCTTCAGACTGGAATGCACTGCTCTAGCATTGGCTCAGTTTGCCCACCATGCTTCTTGGGTTTACTTTGGGTTAAGAAAATCTTCTCAGTAGGTTTATCTTAAGTGTGGCTCAACCCTTCTCTCTCCTACCCTCTTCCTCCTTTCCCCAGAAGCCCAGGACTTGGCCTCCAGCTGGTATCAGTATGAGGATCAATCCTTTCTCTCTTATTTGAAAGAACTGTGAGCTCTGTGGAGGACCCCAGCCTCTCATGGCTGAAGTGCTCCAGATTGGACTACAACCCTATCTGCCCACCATGGATGGGCTACTTCGCTGTGCCTAAGGTTCTGGAACCAAGACTGTACTTGGGGAGGGCCAGCGCCAGGAGTTCACAACTCACACTGTCAGATGCTACACAACATATCCAGTTGCCTGCCTGACCCTCACCTAGTGCCCCAGCTCCAGACTCTTTCTCCCTGACCAAGACGCCAGCCTGGTCCAAGCCTGACGCTGTGCTGCTGCAGCCTGGTGAGCCATCAAATGTGTGGTGACTGTGTGACCCCCAGCTCTCCCCAAAACTTAACAAGGCCCACCCCTCCAGCGCCTCTCCCATCAGCCGTAGAAGTCACAGTCTGGCGCCCCAACTTCTTGGGCTTCTCATCCCATTCCACGCTCTTTCCCATCTCGATGCCTATGTTCAGAAAGTCTCACCACATGCCGTGGCCTCCCTCCCCTCTTTCCCATCCACTGAGTCCTTCCCCTTCTGATCAATTCCAGCCCATTTTAGAGTCTCCTCAAGCTGCACCTCCTCTACAGGAAGTTTTCTTGGCCTAGGTCTTTGGTATTCCAAAAAAAACTTTTTGAGAAACTAGATCACAGTCAGTGGATGCAAATTGCTAAGTGAGTCCTTAAAATGCACTGAGTTGACGAAAATTATTCTGAAACTGGCAGGTGTAAATGCTGGTGGAGAAAGGGTTGAGATAATGGGCCTTAGACTGTTTGCAGGAAGAATGGGAGATGGGAGACCAACCTGAAATGGGCAGGAAAGCCACAGGGGTCCTGTTGGTTCAGGACACGCTGCAGGCCTGGGAACCGGGGCTGAGCTCTGCAGACAGGACCACCTGTCTTCAGGGCAGTGGAGCCTGGGAGAGTCAGACCATGGACATCTTCCAAGAGCTTGGAAGGAAGAGGGAAATACTAATGACTTTTGCTGAGATACCCTCTTGTCTCTTTTTTTCCATTCAGAGTTCTGATGTCCAATTCAGGCTGTCGTCGTTTCTGGAATGGTATGCTCAATGACCTGCACAGGTGTCGCCTCCTGACATATACTTGTGAGTCACCACAAGACTGGTCCTGTGTTGCTTTGCATGTAGTAAGTCACTTAGTCCTTCTAAAATTCTTGTAAGGTAGGGACTATTATCATGTCCATTTTACGGATGAGGAAACTGAGGCACAGGTTGATCAAGGAGCGTGTTCAGAATGTCATAGCCTGACAGAGCAGAGACTCAAAATCAGACCGTCTGACTTTGGAGTTTAATTTTTAGCCACTTTAATAATCCTCTTCTAACCAGCCTTCCATTTCTAGAGCTTCCTACAACGTGTTTGGAATGGAGTGTGGCAGACACTAACAGCTATCCGCCTGCTTTGTGATCTCTCCCTCTTCCCGACTAATAGAACCCTGGTTTTGTTTACAACTGCTCCTTACCCCATTAAAAGTCCTCACTTACCCAGACTCCTTTGCAGCTACAGTGATCATGTGACCTGGATCTAAGTAATGAGATACAAGCTATAGCATAGGGCCTCCACGAAAGCTTTGTCAAGCCAGCAAGACTAAATGAGAACAGGTTCGGCTGACACACGCCTTTCTCCCTTTGCTTGTCTCTCACTCTTTCTGCTTGGAACATGGTAGAGATGCCTGGAGGTGCAGCAGCCCTCTTGCAACCATGGGGATGAAAGTTACATGCTAAGGGAATTAGAAAGTGCCTGGTTTTGGTGACTTCCTGGAGTGGCTGCACTAACCCCAGACTACCCTCCTCTGGGCCTCTTATTACAAAAGGTCATTAATGCCTAAATTGGTGAAGCAACTGCTTATTATATGGGCCTCTGGGACATGCAGCTGAGTCAGACTTAACAGACTTAACAGAGTGCCTTGATGGTCACTTCTGATAGTTCATTATTACCAACAACTGCATCCTTAGATGTGAATGTTCATTAGACTCACCTGGAGGGCTTTCTAGAAACACGGCTGCTGGGTCCCACCCCCAGAGTTTCTAATCGGTAGGATTGGGGTAGGGCCTGAGAAATTGCACTTACTTTCTAATAAGCCCCCACATGCTGCTTCTATTTCTGGTGCCAGGGGCACACTTTGAGAACCACTGCCCAACAAATAGGGCCCAAATCACTACGTTAGGGCCCTTGACAGTCTGACCCCAACTGCTCTTCCAGCCTTGTCTCTGACTCCACCTCCCAGTCCCCTGAGCAACCTGTTGTCCAGACACACCAGGCTGGAGACTTACCAAATACACCACATATTTGACATCATCCAAGTGCTTGGAAGTGGGCAGGAAATACTAGGGAACTTTGCTCACACTCTCTTGGCTCTGTCTTCCCATCCACATTTTTGTGAATGAGAAACCTTTGCTCAGGCCGGACTCATCTGTCAAATGTCCTTTCTTCCTGCTCTTCTGCAACCAAAAACTTACTCATCCTTCAAAGCTCAGCCTTCTTCTCCATGACATGTTCTCCAGCTCTTCCTGAGAAGGGAAGTCTTTCTGCTAAGGCCTCAATGTGCTGCTTTTCATCATCTTCGCATGTCTTTCATTCAGTCTGCAGTCACTGTCAGTTGTTTGCTTGACTCTCTTACCAGGACAAAAGTTCCAGGGGGCAGGGACCACGCAATAGTATCCAGTTCTAGCACTATCCCCACTTCGACCTGGCTCAAGCCAGTAAACACAGATGTTCAGGAAAGTGTGAATCGCATGAGGACATTTGGGTGGAAAAGAACCTCTTCCCAAGAATAAGCATAGTTGGGTGGCCTAGCTGTGTAATCAATCCATCAAGCACAGTCCATATACATCCCAAAGTTCCCAGTTCAAGACCCAGGTCCGGGAAAAGAACCAAGAAGAGCAACTAAATAAAATGAATACTTCTGCCTCCTCTCTCTTCCTATCTACCCGTCTATTCACCTTCATTCCTCCCTGTACTTTTTCTTGTAAAAGAAGCAGCACAGTTAGTGTGAACCAAGCACTTGCTATGTGTCAGGACCTCTTCTATTTGCACCGAATGTCTGAGTCCCACCTTGAGTGTTTAGAGTCGAGCCTCTTGGCCTCCTTGTGCAGATGAGAAACTAAGGCAGAGTTTAAGAAGTGGTGGGGGCAAGATTTGAAGCAGAGCCCAGGCATTTAACCAGGCGTTGACCTGCCTCTCAAATGCAAACGCCAGACTTGTCAGGTCAGGGACAAAGAAATATTAGCAAGAAAGGTGATCCATTCCTGAGTGACTGGGAGGTGAGTGAAATTAATCAGGGCCCTTAAGTGGCTGAGAAATGAAGTACCTATTAAAACCTGTCTTTAATAAGAAAAATAAAGTTAGGAAATGGGTGCAATTAGTAAGTCATAATAAAAAACAGGTAAAGGGTCACTTAGAAAAATTAAATGCTCAGGAGGTACATAAATCAGGGGGTCCTGTGGCAGACAAACAGAAAGCTCTGGCCAGAATTAGCTAATGAACTTAAGGAACTCTTGACATCGACTTTCAAAAAGTGAGGGTGGCCACAGGCGACGGCGTGGGGTGCGGGGGGGATGTGGCACTGGACTTGAAAAACAGGAAGAAAACCTATTCCAGCAATTTTCCCCCAGGGAAGCCATAAGTTCCGTTTGTAGGCAAGCCATAGAACAAATTTTATGATTAAAAATTTACGATAAATTTTATGAGTAGGAAATCCGGTAAGCAGCTGGAGGGTAACAGAGGCCTGCGCTATAAACTGAAGTGGCAGGTTTACGCAGAAGTCATGCCGGGAAGCCATAACGCTGTTTTATGCTAACTAATTTGTAATATTAGTGGGAAGAGGGTCCACGGAAGATTTACTGCTTTTTGATTTTTAGAAGAGCCTTTGATTCAGTGTCTCATGAAACCTGACTGACAAAGTTAATTTAAATTGGCCTGGACAGGGACTGGCTCTGGGAAGGGGCCGGCGGAAAGGCTATAAACAAAGTTGTGATGGATAGAAACCAGAGGGGCGAGGGGCAGGCCGCTGGGCTGACAGAGGTGAGCGGCGCTGAAGCCGAAGCAGGAGCTGAATCACACTGATAGTCTCCATGAAGGCGAGATTAATGGCTGATCAATTAAATCTGCATGTATAATTTAGCCAGACTGACAAAGAAACGTGAGAGGGAGACCCAAGACACATGAAAAGGACTGAATTCTCTCCAGGACATGGAACATGCCATGTAGTAGGTGCCTGCAAGCTGAAGAGCTAAGATCCACCCAGCAGGAGAGATGTGAGTCTGGTGTCTAGTAGATGTAGGCAAGTGGTCAAAACTGGAAGGGGATAAAAGTGATAGAAAACCTGCCCTGAACTCAAGGCATGTATCTGACATGGAGGCAGCAGAGGGAGGGCTGGCTTCAGGTACAGAATGATCAGGGCTCTGACTTAGTGTCTTTATCATGTGTTGGCTTGGCCCTCTCCCATCTGTTTTGTTGTTCTCAGTCTGACTCAAGATTTCAAATGGGCACCTTTGTGGCTCTTGTGGGGCTGAGACCTCTGAGTTGAGGACAGTATAAAGAAAGTCCTAGGACCTGGGTTCACAACCCAGTGCCAGAGGAAGAAACAAAATGAACGACTAACTATAAAAAAAAATGAGTCTTTCTCCCCTCCCTCCGTCATTTCCTTCCTTCCTTCCTTCTTTCCTTTTTTCCTTCCTTCCTTCCTTCTTTTATTCCTTTCTTCCTTCCTTCCTTCCTTCCTTCCTTCCTTCCTTCCTTCCTTTAGTCCTTCTTTCCATCCTCTAGAGTAAAAAAATATTTAAAACCACAGCTGTAGTAGGGTGAATGGTCGTCTCTAAAAAGATATGCCACTGGCTGAGGAATAATGAATATGACCTAATTTTGGAAAAGTGTCTTTTGGGGGTAATTAAGTTAAGCTGAGATCATCCTGGACTGACTGAGTGACAGGGTCCTTACAGCAGATGGAAGAGTAGGAGACAGCACAGGGAGAAGGCTGCACTGTGAGGTCAGAGGAGAGGATGGAAAGGCAGCCATGAGCCGAGGGACGCCGGAGCCCAGAGGCTGGAAGAGACAAGGAAGGTTCCTGGAAGTTTCAGATGGGACACAGCCCTGCTGACCAGGATTTCAGACTTCTGGCCTCCAAACTCTAAGAGAACCTTTCTGTTCTTTTCTATCACCGGTTTGTGATTATTTGTCACAGAGAACTTGGGACGCAAGTACAGTGCCCGCTAGGAAGCCCCATGATTGCTTACTCTTCAGCGGCGACATCTTTCTAAATTGTCGCCTGTGTTCCCTCTTCCTCATATCTAAGTGCTGTGCTGGGGAGCTCCTGTCCCTCTGGCGCTGGGCCCTGCGCTTCCTTTCCAGAGCGGCCTTTCCTGGACATCCTGTCCCCACGTCGCTGACCCGGCCAGACCCTTCCTGACCCTTCCTGCTGGGACTATTTCTCATGCCCACCTGTGAAAATTCCTCCCGTTCTTCCAGATGCTCTGAGTAGCTCTTGGAGAAGAAGACACTACTCTCCCTTCAGCCCCAAGCAAGCCTCTCTAAATTTGTTGACTGATCCTGGCCCAGCCTTGTGTCTGAACGAGTCATGCATCAAGGGATTGAGACTATATTTAAGTGACTTCCATTCCTCCCCTGGGGAACAGGGTGAGGGCCACTGGCTGCCCTCTAGACAGTGAAGCACATCCTGTGAGGAAAAGCTGGGTCAGAGCCCAGCAGCCTCCATGACGAACATGTCAGGTGAGTGAAAAGGGGTCCTTTGCTACGTGTCACTGAGACCTCGGGCTCTTTGTTACGGAAGCCCGCCTGACTGATACAGTAGGAAAGGTCGTTGAAGTCATCTGGAAGGGTGGCAGAATGGTCACAGGAGGGTGTGAGAAATAGTCCCGGCAGGAAGGGTCAGGAAGGGTCTGGCCGGGTCAGCGACGTGGGGACAGGATGTCCAGGAAAGGCCACTCTGGAAAGGAAGCTCAGGGCCCAGCGCCGGAGGGACAGGAGCTCCCCAGCACAGCACTAAGGTGTGTGGAAGAGGGAACATAGGTGGCAAGATGAAATTAGGAAGATGTCAGCAAAATCCCAGTAAGACTGTTGAGGACCTGGTCGAAGAGAGAGTGAAAATAATGCAGCAGCAGCGGTCCCGCGGGAGCAGCCGGCGTTTGTGAAAGCTCACCGTGTGCTGGACACGGTGCGGAGAGCTTTCTCATCATCCTCGTGGAGAGAGGCCTACAGCTCCGGCAGAGGCAGCGATGGGAGCACCACAGTCAGGCAGGTCAACCCCGTGCTGATCGGAGATTAGCTCAGAGGTGACCAGGAGGAGCATGCTTCTCTCTCACAGGGGCCGTGATCCTGCGTGGTGTGTGTGCATGAGGCCACCTGGGAAGTAGCAGGCCTGGTGAGAGAGTGTGAAAGACTCCCGGGTGCCCTTCAAAGAACATTTCCTGCAATGGAGTCAAATGCAGAGTGCCAGTGGGGCCGTACCACAGAGCTACGAGCGAAGTAGCAATCTTCTGGCTCCGCGTGTTGTCAGGTCCACAGGTAGGAGGTGAGGCTTAGCTGGGCGCTTTCGGCACGGAAACTGGCTTCCCACCTTCTCTCAGACAGTTTGGCTTCTGTCTTTCTCTCCTGAGTGGCCAGGCTGACCCTGGTAGCTGCAGGCCTTCATGGTCTCTGCAGCCAGGGACCCCACTAAAAAGATTAAGCATCTTTGTCAATGGTTCCGCAAAAGTCCTAGGGTGACCCTCACTGGCACATCTTCTGTTCGATGCCCACCTCAGGGACCAGCTGCACCTAAAGTGCATGAACTAAAAATGAGAAAAGGTGGTGTCTTGGTTGGTTTCCCCCAAAGACAGACCCGAGACCAGGGTTTCCGTGAAAGCGGCTTCTTTGGAAGGTAGTCTCAGGAAGCACCATCAGGGACCTGGGGATGAGACAGGGGAGGAAGAAGCAGTGGCCGGCACAGCAATGAACAGGCTAGTGCTCTTGGCTGGGACTCACCTCCCGGAGACCCCAGTGAAGCAACTTTGGAGCCCGTCCCCTGGGGGCAAAGGAGGTGGGCACCAATGCGGAGCCCACCTTTGGGGGAGGGCTGCTGCTGGGGTCCTTATCTCCCCAATGAGTCCCACCACTCCATTTACGTGGGTGTAACAGGCTTTGCTGCCAGACAGCCCTCTGACAGGTTCCACAGTGAGAAGCCACCTGTGTGTTTGGGAGTTGAGTGCCATGGGGAAATGGTCGGACCATTGACACGCTCCGTTGACATCTCCATGGGAATAAAAGAGGCTATTACCAAAAGAAGAGGACAGGCATTCAGGTCAAGCACAGGAGTAGATGCCCACTGCAGCTGAGCTCCTGATGGAGGACTGTGGACAAGACAGGGAGGCTGCCTTCTGAACCCCACTCCAAAGTGTGCACTTCTGCACAGAACATCTACAGCTTCACCAGACGCTGAAAGAGGGTCCGATCTGAATTCCAGAAGTAGTGAAAAATATTTCTCTTGGGATAACCAGATTAAACGGAAGACACCACCCTTTCCAAAGAATTCAGCCTAATAGATGATGAGAGATCCAAACGCGCATCACTAATGGAAGAATTTCAGACTCACATGAGGTGCCCCCTGGGGAGAGATTCTTGAGATGAGGGAGCAGCATTGACACCCCACAGGGAGTCATCCTCTCTGGCTAATTAGACGTGAGATGATAGAGCGGACCACAGTTAATAATCATTCTCGGCCTTGTTCGAACCCCTTCATCATCTGTGAGGCAAGAAGAATATCATCCCATTTCAGAGAAGAGAAAACTCAGAAGTCACACAGCAGAACATGACTCCAACTTGGCTAATCAAACCCAAGTTAAATTCCCCTGATGTTGTTCCACATGTGACAAAGGGCCCTGCCTGGAAAGTGCTTGTTGTGGGGTTTCACCCCTCAGCGCAGAGGGACAGTCCTCCAAGGCTTCACCGTGGCGCCATGCCTGCCCCGCCAGGCCCCAACGGGGAGCTGTGGCCGCCCAGCAGCAGGAAAGCACACAGCCCCAGCAGCCAAGTGCTGAAGACTTAGATGAGCACCATCTGAAAGGAGTGGCAACCCAGTCACCAGGAAGACAGGAGGACTGTCCACACCACTGTCTCTGAAAGTGTCTGCAGCATTGATTTGTGTTCAAGGAAAGGTACAGGCGGAAATGAAGGTGAGCAGACGCAGGCAGGCTGAGCGAGGAGGAAGAAGCGTTGTATTTATTTTACTTAGGTGTCCGTTTTGATGGTTCCCCAGCTTCTGGATGCAAACCTGGATCCCTGGGACCCACATGGACTGCGCCCAACCACTACTCCACCCATATTATTGATTTGTCGTCACTTGACTAAGTGCTTTTGTCCTGTGTCCTCTTATAGATGCCCAAGACAAAGTTCCCACAGGTTCCAGAAAACAGGTTCTGCCTTTTGGCAATAGTCGCACCTCTGCTTACTCCCACCAGCTTGTAATGCCCACACACCGCACCCCAGCCCCAGACCACCCCACCCACATCGCTGCAATCCACTTTTCCGTGTTGTTATTCAGAGTATAGCTGCACCTCAACCAGAGAAAAATAGTTTGCAATACCTGCGAGGGTTTGCAGCCTACCCAGGTGCCTGCACCTTGATGTAGATGGCCACGGCATGTGGCTCTGAAGCCAGATTATTGGGGTATAAGCTTGGTTCTACATCTTCCAAGTCTGATGGTCTTGGGAAAGAGCCCTGACATCCCCTGTGCACTTGTCTCCTTTCCTGTAAAAAGTGGTTAAGTGCCCACCCTGTGGGTTGTTTTAAAGAGTCAGTGACTGAACACAAGAAAGTGCTTGCAACTGGCCTGTGGGAGGTGTGCAGTCACGCTGGCTGTCTGGATTATTTAAAAGTGAGTATGTGAAAGGTACTTAGCTCCAGAAGGAAAGGACTTTTTGCAGAGGGAATGCCCACAAGGGTCCTAAGACTTCTCAGTTGCTTTTATTCCTGTGCCATCCACAGCTGGTGGGCTGGGGACAGATGCACCATTGCTATTTTTCTGCCTAGCTGCTTCCAAAAGATGCCAGACTGTGGAGTGGGTGTCTTGCAGAGAGAAGTTGATGATTTGCTTCAATTTCACTCCTGAAATATAACTAGGATGGGAAGGCTCTTTATTTCATCCAGACACATGAAACAGAAGGCCGAGCCCAGTTCAAGAATGCAGTGAGGACAGGACTTAGGTTTGCTGTTAGATCAGGTAGGTTTGAGGTCTGCTTCCTGAGAGTCTTAAAGGTGACCTGGGAGACTATCTACCTGCACTGGGGACAGCTGAGGATATGGCTGGGGTCAGCGCCCTTCCTAACTCTTGCTCGCCCTCTTGAATCTTGCTTGGCCTATTTCCTTTTAGGGCAGCAGAAGAATCTCACGGTTTTATTGGCTCTTCACAATATTTGATCTGCCCCATCAGGTAGGTAGCCTTTTAGCTCTATTCTAGAGTAAAAGAAACAGAAGCACAGAAAGGTTAAATAATTTGCCTGAGGCCCCACAGCTGTGAAGTAGAAAAGGCAAGTTTCCAGCCCAGGTGTGTGCAGCCAGAACCGGTAAAGAGGAGAACACCTGCCACTGCCTGGTGGCCTCCAGGGACCTGCTGCTGAGCAGTCAGGGCACAGTCACCTTCCTTAGCACCCTAAATCTTGGCTCCTCTGACTCTGCGTTGCAGGGGGTGCTAAGATGTCCTAGTTAAGACAGAGCCGCAAGATTCCTATGTTTTATTCTTGGGGAACAACATCCAAAAAGTGCCCCTCAAAGTCTACAAGTGGGTGAGCCAGACGGGGTAGCAGTGATGGGGAGAATCAAATGCAGAAAACAACAGCCAGAGACAAAAAGGCCAACTTCTCACAGGTTCCGAGTTTGCCAAAGACTGACCCTGCCTGCAGCCTTCCCTCACAGCCCGGAGCGGCTGCCTGGCCTGGGTTCCCGGGAGGAGACTGACCAGGCCCAGCATCCCTGTGGTCCGGCTGGTTTCCTGTGGGACACCTGCTCCCAGCTCTGCGCCCTCCCTCCCCAAGGCTCGTCCCCTCCAGTCCAGGCCCTGGCCCCTCCCAGCCTCCCCAGCCCCCTGCTCTGATCAGGATGCAGCATCACAATGGGCCGTTTTTTAATCCTTGCTGGATCTCTTTGATGTTTCCCCCTTCGCTGAGCTTCCTGGGCTGTAATTTTTCCATCTGTGTCATCCATCACAAACACAGTGTCGCTTCTGCAAATTAAAATGCACCTCAGAATCATAAAAAGGGGGCCTTCTTCTCCCCCTCCCCTTTTCCTTCCCCAAGCAACTCCTCAACACAAAACATTCGTCTCTGGGCAAGCAGGAGCTTTAACCCTGTGTGTGCCTCCCAGGCCCAGACAGTCCCTGAGGCCACAGGCAGCCAGCTACTAGGGGCAGCTGGAGAGCAGCAGAGAAACAGGCCCGGTTCTCTGCACTTCACCATGTGTGTTTCTGTGCCAGGCCCTGTTCAGACATTTTCTCTTCAGTCCTCACCCCGATGGGGCCGGAACAATTATCTTCATTTCACAAAGACAGAGACCAGGGGTGGTTACATGACGTGCCCAGTTAGTTGGTGCCAGGGCTGGGATCTGAATCCTGTCCAACTCCAAAATCCAGACCCTCTTGCCAATCTCTGTGTCACCCATGGGCCGGTAGCATAATGGACATCTCCTGGGAACTTGCTGAAAATGTAGAATCTTGGGCGTGACATCACACATACTGAATCAGAATAATCTGCATTTGAACAAGATACCCAGGTGGCTTGTGCACATATGGAAGTTTAAGAAACTCTGCTCTGAATCACCATGCTGTCTCCACTCTCATCAAATCCCACTCCTACCAGCTGGCCATCCCTACCCTGACCTGCTCAATTAAGGCCTTTTCTGGGAATGGATCAGGAGCTCAAGTATCATGTCATCCTCTAATCCTTGTCCTCCATAAAGCCAGGCCCCAGGAGGCTCTGACCAGCGTATTTCCATGGCAGTAAGTCTAACACTATGCGGCTACCTAGGTGCTCATGTCACCTTTCCCTGGAAGGCTCCTTGAGACTGGAGTTGTGCCTTATTTTGTTCTGTCTCTCTACTGCCTCTACAGTGCCTGACACTGAGGTAAAAGGGTGACAGTGAGTGTTAGGCTGGCCCAGGGACAAAAGCAACAGCGGCCATGCCCGGGAAAGGCCATGCCCGGCGGCCAAGCCCGGGAAAAAGGTGGATGATGTCAGAATAAGGGATGCGACCCCCACACCCGGATTCACAGGGCCAATCCCCAATCGCCACATAGGAAGCCCGCGAAATTCCTCTGCTTAAAGAGCCCGCTCCCCTTTGTTCAAGTGCGACTTCCCAGCCCGCGACTTCCCGGCCCTCTGCGGACTTGGGAGTTTCGCCCGGGTGCGCAAAGTCCAATAAAGCCCTGACTATTCTGCTTTTTGTCTAATTGAACTTTTTCTCCTCGTGGAGCCCAGAAAAACCTTACAGTGAGCAGCATTTGTCTAGATCTTAATGCTTCCAAATACACACACACACGCATATGCACACACACACTTTTTTCTAATTATAAAAGTTGTACTGTAAAAGGATATGGATTTAATAGGATGCACGTCTTGAAACTATACAATGTTAGGAGGCAATATTCCTTCAATAAAATTAATTTAAATTTTTTTAAAATTATACAGTAGGGGTGGGGGGTGGAGAGGCCGAATAACCAGTGTGAACTACTAAATGAAAACAAGTATTTCTTTCTCCTCTCTCTTCTTGCCTACTTGCTTGCTCTCCTTCATTCCTGCCTGCACCTTTCCTTTAAAAAAATAAAAGTAAAGTCTCATAGATCTAAAAGTCTTGTATAAGATCCAACATATCCAGGTTTCAATGAAAAGGTTTCACTCCAAGATCCAGAAAAATCTCAAACTGAATAGAAAGAGACAGCCAACAGACCCCAGCACCAAGAGGACAGAAATGGCAGGAGGAGCTGGTGAAATTTTTATCGTGATCATCACAGAAATACTTCAACAAGCAACACTTTCAAACAAACAAAAAGTCACAGCTAAGAAATATAAAATCTCAGCCAAAAAAAAATAGATATATATAAAGAAAAACAAAGTGGAAATTTCAAAACTGGAAAGTATAGTGAAAATTTAAAACAGGACTCAGCGGGAGAATGGAGAGGACAGAGGAAAGTCTCTGTAAACCTGAAAACAACCACAGAAGCCACTCAATCTGAACAACAATATACTTTCAAAAAATAAACCATCTCAGTGAACCTTTGAGACTGGAGCCAGCACTGTGTCATCAGGGTTCTAGAAGGAGGGTATGAAAGTACTCAGGAAAAACAATTGCTGGAAACTCCCCAAATCTGGCAAAAGACATAAATTTACACATTTAAAAGGTGAACAAAACTCACTTTGGATGAACCTAAAGAAATCCACATCAACACATGATATAGTCAAACTTCTGGAAAGTAAAGACAAAGTCTTGAAAGCAGCAATAAAGAAATGACAAATTAGAGGAGAAAAACTATTTGGATGATAGCAGAGTTTGCATCAAAAGCCACAGAGCCAGAGGGAGGTGATGCACAGTTCTCAAGTGTTGAAAGAAAAAAACTATCAATCAAGAATTCTATAGCCAGCAAATATACCTTTTAGGAACAAAGGCGGGAAATCAAAACGTCCTAAGATGAATCAAAACTGAGATATTTTGTGACCATTAAACCTAACCTAAAAGAATGACTTTAAAAATTCTCTAAACAGAAAAGAAAGAAGAGAGCAAGGAACTTTAGATCATCAAGAAGAAATAACACCGTAAGGAAAAATATGGGTAAGTATAATAGACTTTCCTTTTCTTCTTAGTTTTTCTAAGTTACCTTTGACCAGTTGAAGCAAAGATGATAACACTGATATGGCTCAAAATGTGTGTAAAAGGAAAATTTAAGACAATATTATAGAAGAGGATAAAGGAATATCAAGGGAGAAAAGGTTTCTAGAGTCATTTGATCTGATTAAATGATGACATCAGTATACTATATAAGATATATAACAGCCACAAGCAAAGCTATATAAAGAGATAGACTTTAAGACAAACTACAGATGAATAAAATGGAATTAAAAAAAAATTTCAATTTATAAGAAGACAGGGAAAAGAAAAACAGAGAAATAAAACAGAAAGCGCAAGCGAAAAATGAACTTGAGTTCTGGCATATAATAACAAATGTAAAGGGATCAAATCACTAGCTAAAGAACAGAGTGAATTTTTTCAAAAATGACTCAACTGCCCTATATAGCTCAGGCTACTGTAACAGAACACCATGAATCGGGTGACTGAACATCAGGAATTTGTTTCTCACACAGTTCTGGAGGCTGCAAGTCTGAGATCTGTATGTTAGCTTGGTCAGGACCCTCTCCTGGGCCCTAGAGAGCTGACTCCTTACATCCTCATATGGCAAAAAGAGAACCAGGTAATAATTTTGTCATTTCTTATAAGGACATTAATCTCACTCATAAGGGCTCCATCCTCATAACCAAATTACCCAAAGGCCCCTCCTTCAAACAGCTTCAAACTGGGATTAAGATGTCAATGTACAAATTTTAAGGAGTCAGTCTCTATACGTACTGTCTATAAAAAATTCACACTATTTATAGCAAATACATGAAGATTGAAAGCTAAATAATGGAAAAGGTACATCTTGCAAATATTGAGCTGAAGAAAACGTAAGTATCTATATTAATTTAAAATAAATTGACTCCCAGGCAAAGAAAACTACCAGTGAAAAGAGGGGTGTATTACATGAAAATGAAAGAGTCAATTTGCCAAGAAGACATAAGATTAAATGTGTTTTCACCAAATAACAGAGCTACAAAATATGGAAAGCAAAAACTGATACAACTGAAAAGAAGGACAGGAAAATCCATAATTATGGTTGGAGACTTCAATATCACTCTCAACAATTGATAGCACAACTAACCAGAAAGCCAAGAAGGATATAGAAGAACTTAACAACGTCATAAATCAGCAGACTCTAACCAGCATTTATAGACTATCACTCTCAAAGCAGAATACACATTCTCTTCAAGTGCCCATGGAACACTAAGATAGATCATATCCTGAACCATAAAATAAATCTCAAAATTGAAAAGAGTTGAAATCATTCAGAGTGTGATTCAGAGTGTGTACCTGGTCAGAATGGAAACAAACGAGAAATCAACAAAAGATTCAGGAAAATCTCTATTTGGAAACGAAACAAAATACTTCTACATAACCTGTGAATCAAAGAGAAAAGTCTCGAGGAAAAGATAAAAGATAAATGGAATTGAATGAAAATTAGAATGACGCATATTAAAAAGTATGGTTCTGTAGATAAAACTACGTGGAGAAGGAAACTTACAGCAAGAAAAAATGTTTACATTAGAAAAGAGGAAATGTCTTAAATCAATAATCTAAGCACCCACCTCAAAATCTTATAAAAATAAGATAAACATAAGCCCAAAGAAGTAGAAGAAAAGAAAGAAAAGATAGGAACAGAGGTGCTCACTAGTGGAGTGGTGGTTGGGTGCAGTCCACATACATCCCAAGGACCTGGGTTTGTGTCCTGGGGCTGAGGGGAACAGCCAAGAGCAACAACTAAATAAAATAAAGCAAAATGCTACTTCCTCCTTTCTGTTAAAAAATGAAATCACAACAGAAATCAGTGAAGTTGATAACAAAACAATTTAAATAATGAAAAACTGATTCTTTAAAAATATCAGTGATATTATCAAACCTCCAGCAAGGTTGACAAAGACAACAAAGAGAGAAAATGTAGATTACCAATATCAGGAATAAAACAAGGGACATCACTATAGCTGCTAAAGACATTGAAAGAATAATAAAAAGAATACCACAAGCAAACTCTACGCACATAAATTTCATAACTTAGATAATGCATCCCTGCATCCACTTCTCAAAAAACACAAACTGATACAACTCACTTAAAATGATATAATTTGACTAGTCCTATACCTTTTGAAGAAATTGAATTTATATCTTAAAAACTCCCCCAAAGAGAATCCTCCATGTACCAATAGTTTTGCTAGAGAATTCTACCAAATGCTTAAAGAAGAATTTGCACAATTCTACAAAACTGTGTGGGATTTACTGAGAGAGACATGTAGGTCAATAGAATTCTTTTTTAAGCACAGATATAAACCTTCCACAAACATTCCCAATCTTAACTCCTCTTTGTCACATAATCTAGCATAATCCAGAATCCAAGGAGTAGGACATAGACATCTTTGAGAGGCCATGACTCTTGTTACAAATGTATCTAAAGAGAAAAAAGTTGGTGTTTTTTTTTTTGCTTTTTTTTTTTTTAAGAAAAGGTACAGGCAGGAATGAAGGCCAGTAGGCAAGCAGGCAGGAAGAGAGAGGAGGAAGAAGCATCTTTATTTATTTTATTTAGTTGTTCACACTGGTTGTTCCCCCCATCCTCAGACCTGGGTCTTGAACCCAGGGGTATGTGGCTTGCTTCTTCAGAGGTAATTGACCTAACCTCTGTTCCACCAGGGCACACCCAGTGGAGGAATAGAGTCAAAAAGTTTTAAAATAAGAGCAAGGAATATGAGACTATAAAAAACAACTTAAGTGGATTGGAATAAAACAAATAGAACTTATAGAAATAGAAAGCATAATAACTAAACTAAGGTTTGATAACTTAGACACAAAAAGGAAAATACTAATAAAATGAAAAATTCAAAAAAGTTTCTAGAATTTAGCTCAAAAAGACAGACAATGGAAAATATGAAAGCTGTTAAAGAGAGATGGCAGGGTAGAGTGAGACATATGATTGACCCAACAGGACTCCAGAGGAGATGAGGAGGATGAGGACTAGCCAACATTTGAAGAGATAATACCTGAAGAGCTTCCCAAGTTGCTGATAAACATCAGTCCTCATATCCTATTGGTCAACAAACTCTAAGCATAGCTAATGAAAAGAAGTCCTTACCAAATGTGTCACAGCAAGAGTGTAGGCTGTCAAAGAAAAGGGGTTTTTTAAACAGAAAAGACAGATGACTTATAAAAGAATGACAATTGGGCAATGACTCATTTTTCAACAGCAATTATGGAAGTAGAAGACAATGATATTTTTGATATGTCAACCTGAAATCTATGCTCAATTAAGTTATCTTTTAAGATCTCAGGTTAAGTAGTACATTTTCATATGAATAAAGGCCAAGTTTACCTCCAGTTAATATTCTACTAAGTGCCTGCTATATGCTAAATGAACCACCAGCCTTCGAGGGAAGCATGACAATTCTCATTTTACAAATAGGAAAATTCAGGCTCAAAGATGCTAAGAGACTTGCCCCAATCCTTCTGATTCCAGAGTCCATGTTCTTGACTCTGTACCAAAGAGCTGTCTTTGAGATTGACAGCAGACTTTCTAGGATCCTTCTATTTCAAGGCTGGGGTCAAGATGAACATTTTAACAACAGGAGGCTACCTACTTGAATAGAGAGAGCTTCAAAGTCCCTGATCTCAAGAGGCTGGGTAAGACTGTGCAGGTCAGGGTTTGGGGAGAAGGAACTTCCTCTGTGAGGTGATGTCCATATGATGCCATGGGTAGAGATCTGGGAAGAGCAGCTGAGTTCCAGTCTCTGCTCCCTTTCTCCTCCCTGCTTGGCCTCCTCATATCTTGCAGGCCCCACGCTCTCTATCTTTCATCATAGTTATCACATCATTTACCTGACATGACTGCTGCGGAAACTACATGAGCTAATGTCCAGAAAATCGCTCTCCCCAGTGCAAGTTTGCTCTTCTCTCTGTTCCCGTCAGCACTGTTAGAGTCAGTGTTCCGTGACTGGTGTTGAGAATCCAGTGACAAAAATGTTAGAATGGGGTGATCACCATGTTCATCACCCACCCAACATCCGCCCGGTCCCCAGTGGGAGGAATCAAGTCAAGCAAGATAAATCATAAAGAAACAAGCATGTAGCTTTTTTTGCAGGAAGAGAGAAAAAGGAGGTTGGGGGAAAGAGTGGAAGAGAAGTGGAAATCACCATTATTCTTAATCATTACACGGCAAATTAGAATAATATGATTATTCGGTGGCTTTCTAATTAGGTTTAATGAAGAGTAATGGGTGGGAGAGAAGGTCTGGAATATATATGTATGTGTGTATGTGTGTGTATATATATATATATATATATATATATATATATATTAGAGAAAGGAGGAGGAAGAGCTTTATTTATTTATTTATTTTTATTTAGTTGTTGACATTTATTGTTAACCCTGGCCCCAGGTCTCAAACCCAGAACCTTGGCATGTATGCGGGATGACTCCCAGGAATACTAGACCACTAGGCCATCAGGGCACACCAATATATATATATACATAAACTTTTATATGATGTGCATGTCCCCCCAGGGAAGCACAAGGACCCCACATCAGGATCCAAGAATTCAAAACTAGAACAAGATGCAACCTGGGTCAGCTGGCATCCAACCAGAACTCCTGACATGTGTGAGTGACAGGATTGGTATCTGAAGAACCATGATTGCTATGTGTATTAAAGATCACACAACCCTTGACAGGTGAGGCATGGGAACCAACAAAGGGACCTTTTGTCGGTTGTGAGTGGTATGGACTCTAACTGTGGAAGGCAAGTTTGTAGATGGCATGGGTGTGACACTGAAGTATAACCCTCTTTCTCCATGGGGTGTGTCTAACTCCTGTAAAAGGTATCTCAGGATATGTATGAATTAGGGATGGAAAAAGAGTCAGATTTAGTGGGTAAATACCCTGTGAGTTTTAAGAGTCCCCAGATAACTGGCTGCAGAGAAGACAGAGAGGAAACTTACTAGTCCTCTCAGCAATCTAAGTGAGGACTGGTTTACCTTGATGGTGGTAAACTTACCAAGGATTTCACAGTTCTTGAGGACATGTCCCTAGTGGTTGTTCAGTGAAACTATAGTTACTGATATGATTTCCTTCCCTCCTTCCCCACTTACCCCCTTCCTTCCTTCCTTCGTTCCTCCCTTCCTTCCTTCCTTCCTTCCTTCCTTCCCTCCTTCCTTCTTTCCTTCCTCCTTCCTTCTTTCCTTCCCTCCTTCCCCCCTTCCTCCCTTCCTTCCTTCCTTCCTTCCCTCCTTCCTTCCTTCCTTCCCTCCTTCCTTCCTTCCTTCCCTCCTTCCCCCCTTCCTCCCTTCCTTCCTTCCTTTCTTCCTTCCCCTTCTTTCCTTCCTCTCCTTCCTTTCTCCCTACGTCCCTCCCTTCCCTGGGTGAGAGGGAAGATGGTCAGACTGGGCTCAGCATGGGCAGTGAATTGGACCAAAATAAAAATAAAAGGACAGAAAAAAGTTTAGACTGAGTTATTCGAGCCCCATGGGCTGCATGGGCTTGTCAGCTGGGATAGCCTACATTATGTTGGTTCTAAGAAGAGAATCAGAGACTTGCTATAACAAAGGCTCTTCTCGTTCATCCTGCATGTTATTCTCAGGTCAGCTGGGGCTCTGCTCAGGGTTGTTGTCGCTCCAGGACCCCGACGGAGGGAGAAGCTGCCACCTGCATTATTGTAGGTTGTCAAGCAGAGGGAAAGAGAGCGCTGGCAATTAAATGCATCTACTTAAAAGGGACATGTAGTGATTCCACTCATAATACATTGACCAGAATCATCCCATTGTCCCCACGGAGTCCTGCGCTGTGCTGAGCAAGTGGGAATGTAGAAATGTTTGGTGAGAAAAAGTCATGCTCCAATAAAGGTGATTCTGCCTCCAACAAAAAAGGAAGAAAGAAAAAAGGAAAGAGGGAGGGAGGGAAGGAGAAGGAAGGAAGGAAGGAGGAAGGAAGGTTTGGTGAGCAGCATTAATGAGGTAAAGAGGCTTTATGATTTCAAGCCTATGTGTCATGGACTTTCCCAAGTCTATGCCTGTCAACTACAGGTCAAATATTTGCTGAGGGCCAGTTCTCAGACCGTCACTAGGGTAGGTTCTGAAGACACAAAGGCGAGTAAACCGTGACTCTCAAGGCCTCTCACAACAAGACATCCAGGGCCCATGTGACAGGCAGACAAATGATCGTTGGCACCCATCACTGTAAGCACTGTGATAAGTAAAAACAGGTGTGGAAATATAGGAACCAGACTGAGAAGTCTGAACTGGTTTCCTGTGAAGGTGATGCTTGAGCGGATCCCGAGGATCAAGGAGGAGTGAGGCAGAAGGGGAAGGCATTTCAAGCAGAAGGAGTAGAATGTGCATAGGCCCAAAGGCAAGAGGCTTTCTGGGAAAAAAAAACAAAAAACAAAAAACAATATGGCTGGTGTGTAGAGCAGGGACTACACCTGGTAAAAGGAGATGTTGGAGAGGAAGGCGGAGGTCAAGCCACAAAAGGCCTTGTCTGCCGTCTGAAAGCCTGTGGGCTCATCCTGTGAGAAACGAGTTTCCTTCATAGACTTGAGTTGCTTTTTGGAAACAGCCCACGGCTTATCGTCTGAAGAAATTTTCTTAGACGGGGCAGGACTGGAGGTGGTGGTTGACAGCCATTCAGGAGCGTGACCTTGGTGACCTGACCCAGGCAGGAGTGAACAGGGGTGCAGGGAGCAGTAGACAGAAGAGGCTGGTTTAAGCCACCTGTCAAGAGGACAGTTGGACAGGATCAGCATGTCGAGAAGGAAGGACTAGAACTTGGGCCGTGCTTTGTTTGTGTCCAGTTCTGTTGTGTTGGCTACTTTATATGCTTTCAAGAACAAGGTATAAAAGGAACCTTTCGACCTGTTGATACCTTTTAGTCTGGCACACACTAGACACTGCCCATGGCTGCAGGAGCTCAGGTCTCAGGAGGGTCCTTGCCCACCATGCTGAGGACAGAGCAGGCTGGAGGAGGGGAGGGCAGCTCCAGGCTTCCCTTGCAGTTTCACCTGCTTCAGCTCCATCTTCACAAGGCTCACCAAATCCATATCCCGCTTGAGTTGAAATGTACTTACTATCTTTATTATTTACTGTCTTAACTTAAACCCACTCACATTTTTAGCCGTAGGTAACTACTTTAGCCTCTTTCTAAGGAAAAAAAGCTATACATCAGAAATTTGAATAGGTTAATAATATTTTCTCTAATTTTTGCCAAAAAAATTTAAAGCAATACAAATTCTTTTAATTGATATATACATGTATGTACATGTATATGTATGTGTGTATACATGTATGTGTGTGCACATATACACACACATGTATATACACATAATGCATATACACATATATATGTGCATATACTGTGTTCCTTTTCAGGTCTGCCCCCTATGTAGTCATACGACTTCAGTTCTTTTTTTTTTTTAAATAGAGGAAGGAAAGGAAAGGAGGAAGAAGTATTTGGAAGGGAGGGAGGAAGGAAAAGGAAAAGGAAGCACTTTTATTTATTTTAAAAATTTTTGGTGTTTCCCTGGGTGTACTTGCAAACCTGGGTCCTTGGGCTTTACATGGTCTACGCCCCAGTTGCAAGCGTTGCACCTGAGCCACCAGAGTGAGCCTCACTTCATTATTTTTGTACTCAAATCCCTTTAGCAAAGAGGAAGCCCCTGGCCCCTACTCTTGCTTTAGTTCTTTTCTTTCCAGCTACCCAAGACTCCAGATGTTCAACAATCCCCCCTTGTTTTAAAAGAAAGGTGCAAACAGGATTAAAGGCAAGCAAAGGCAGGCGGGCAGGAAGAGAGGAGCAAGTATTTTTATTTATTTTATTTAGTTGTTTTCCGGTTGTTTTCCCCCAGCCCAGCCCAGACCCGGGACACGAACCCGGGTCCCTGGGATGCATGTGGATCACACCCAACTGGAGGCAGCAGACCCGATCGCTACTCCCCCAGGCACTCCGTTGAGGACTTCTGAGCAAGGTCTGCTGGGTAAGCCTGCAGCGAGTGTCCAGTGGCTGCTTCCTTCTGACTTGCCAATGGTATTGCCGGCGTCGGGTCCAGGGCAGATGCTGAGGCCATGTGACCTCGGACTTACCTGGCCCACGTGCCAGGATGGGGAACACCATCCAACCATGGGTGCACCTACGCGTGGCCTGAGGCCTTCACTGGGTGTGAAGCGGCCGCAGGCACTGGCACACACAGCGTGCTCTCAGGGGGATGCCAGCTGGCCTCAGAATTCTCTGAGGAATCCCTAATTGCTGGCCAGGTGCGTTCCTCTCTGAGAAGCAGGTAAAAGCTCATTACGAAGGCAGCTGCCAGAGCCCTGGTGGGGTAGCAGGCGGCAGCAGCTGCCTCCAGACAAGCGCCATCCATGTGCCACGCAAGGGCCCGGGTTTGCATCCACGATCAGGAAGGGGGGGCAACTGATGTGAACAACTAAATAATCTATAAAACGCATCTTCCTTTCCTCTCTTCCTGCCTGCTCACCTCCATTCCTGCCTGCGTCTTTCCTAAAAAAAAAAAAAAAAAAAAAAAAAAAAAAAAAAAAAAAGGCACCTGCCTTGACAAGCTTTCCCTTGTCATCTTTACTCATTTCCTGACCCTGAAAGTGAATTCTAAGAGTGTCCTTAAGGGCATTGATTATAAGCCCCAGAGAGTGACTATAGAGCAAAGGGAATTTATTAGAGCCACACTGGATAGTTGACAGAACAGCAGAGGATAGACAGTCCCAGCTTGGGAAAGACAGGACCTGGGGTCGCTGGAAGCACAGTGGCTCCCTGAGGGTGCTGCCTTGATGTGACCCAGTGCCGGAGCCCGAGTGACTGAGCTCAGCTCCTGACCTCGCCCTGTGGGTGGAGGGCTGTGCGGTGGACAGGACCACGTAGAGAGGGGATAGAGAAGTGCTGTCATTATAAAGGGAGGAAAGGGATGCTGGGCTTGAGAAAACTACGAGTGTTCACACCACATTGCACGAAGAATAAGAGACTGGAAAAAAATGGAAGACAATTCAGAGTTCATTTATTAACCCACCAAGTTAGGAATTAGAAAATCAAGACCCAGAGGGGTTAACGAACTTCTTTGGAGCGCCTGTGTCTTCCATGGCAAAGCAGAGGCCCAAATCCAGGCAGTTTTCCTGAATCTAGAGCCGGCTTCCTCCACAGCACACTCTCTGAGGAGAACTGGAGAACATGAATGACAGTTAAGTCTCGGGGAGGGTCATGACCCCAGCAGGTGTGTTTCGCTGTGCTTAATCCAGAGCACCTTTACACTGCAGTGCTCTGTAAAAGAGGGTGGGACAGACACCCCACAACGCAAATGGAAGCCAACACCCTCTGGCAGATCCCAGATGTGGAAGGGATCGGTGTGTCACATGAGACCTCTTCTGCCCCAGGAAGGGAACACTGGAGAGGACAGCTGGCTCCTGTTGACATCCCTCCCCCCTCACCAACCCCAGGATACCTAGCTCCCCCCAGTTTCAGAAGACACCCCAAGGAAGATGAATTGGGCTGTTGACTCTGAGCAGAAGGGGACCGAGAGCTCTGCCTGCTCCAAAGCAAGGCGCTGCCTGGTGCCCACGTCTTGGAATGTGCTGGCGTCATTGCTCTGACAGTAAGAAAGATGTTTGGTTTTGTTCCCAGTGCTGTTATCATTTATCACGCTCTTGTAAAAGCTGGCACCCTCCGCCTGTTCCCCCTTCCCTCTCACTCCCTTCCAACCCCCACTTCCATTCCAGCCTTCCATTCTACCTGCCCACCTGCCACTGAGGGCAGCCCTCTGGCATGTTACCCCAAAGGAAATTCTCCCACATTGCTCCTCAGACACCCCAAAGACATGCCAAGTGAATTTATCTTATAAACATTTGTCGAGCAATTTCCTCTGCACAAAGTCCTGTGCTTGGGGCTTTGGATGGTAAAACATAAGACACAAGCCTCTGCCTTCAAGGACCCTGCATTCCAGCATGGAAGTAAATTTGAAGTCGCAGGCAACGAGGCACAGGGATGCGCAGAGATGGAAGATGTCCACACTTTGGAATGTCTAGGAAAAGCAATGTTGGTGGTCTTTGGAAGACTAGAGGCAGTTGGGTGGAGGGCAGTAGAAGGTGGAAGGCCTGGAGGAAGAGTGGTGGCAAAAGAGCCAATGAAAACATTAAATGTGTTCAGAAGATGACTGAGAGCAGAAAGAGACTAAGTCATTGCTGGAAGAAGAGCTAACATATCTGAGCTGATTTCAAAGTAGAAGACAAGCCATGGAAGAGGCAAATTTTGAGGTATAAGAGAGAAGAAATAATTGACGGAGCAAGTACAAGGTCAAGAAAGTGGGAGAGGCTGGATATGGAAGGAAATCATCTTATTCCAGGACAAAAGGCATCTTATTCCAGAACAAAAGGAAGGAAGCAGTCGGCATGTGGCCATGTGGGTGGGGGTGAATTGGTGAGGACAGAAGCTGTGGTGACTCCATCTTCTTAGTGAATAGAAAGAGAGGTCACCTGCTTGGGGACGGGGTACGCTTGGGCCCTTAAGAATACGGAGAGCTGGAATCACCACTGAGGAACGACTGAGAAATGACTGTCACTCCTTAAGGGCCCTGCTGAGATTCAACCTCACCCCAGAACCTTTGCAGATGCTACTTCTGCTTCTTAGAACACACTATTTCCCACTCTTTCCAAGGTTAGCTTTGTGTCATCTTTTAGATCTTGACTTAAAATGTTACTTCTTCAGGCCCTGCCAAAATATTTCCACAGAGAGTGAATCTCTCCCCACTTTCGGTCCATGATTTTCCACCTCAGCACCTTTATTCCATGTTAGTACGTATACTTGTAATTACTTTATTAGCTTCTTCCTCTTTAAAATCTCTCTCATCCAACTAAGATGTAAGCCCCAGGGAACCAGGAGCCACACCTGTCTTGTTACTAGTGCGTATCCACGTGTGTGTCAGATGAGTGGTAGGGACTCAGTAGATACTTGGCAAGGACAGGAATGAATGCTGATGTGTTTGCAGCGGAGTCACCAGCCTGGCTATGCTGGGTTGACTACAAGCAGAGGCTAAGAGGCCGCTGAAGTGCAAGAGCTTGATTGGGCTTGGAGGGTGCAGGGTAACTGGTGAAAGATAAGGGAAAGAATGCACAATTATGTAGGAAGAGTCACAGCCTTGGCTCTGCCCGTCCAGTTCTGCTTTCTCCTCCTTCAGCGCAGCAGACTTACCGCTGTGATCATTTCCTTGATGGAACACATGACTATATACGGGGTGACTTCACACATCAGAAATCTGCTCCTCCTATTTCAGGAGGCCGGAAGTCCAAGCTCTATCTGCAGGTTGATTCCTTCTGGAAGCTCTGAAGGAGAATCTGCCTCCTGCCTTTCTCCCTTCTGTGGTGGATGGCATTCTTTGGAATTTGTTGGCATATGGCTGTACCGCTCCAATTTCCACCTTCCTCTTCACATCATCTTCCCTGTTGACTCTGTGTCCTCTCCTCTTCTAATAGGGACACCAGCCACTGGATCTAGGGCCCACCCTCAACCCAGAGGGGTTTCATCCTGAGATCCTTGACCAAATCAAGATCCTTCATCCTTGACCATCTTCAAAGGCGTTAATTCCAGTCATACCCTGGTGAAGTAGTGGTTTGACCAGCCACCTTTGGCCAAATGTAGTCCACATACATCATAAGGACCTGGGTCCATGTCTCAGGGCTAGGGAGCGGGGACAACCAAGATAAACAAGTAAACAAAATAAAGAGAATGCTTATCCTCCTCTTTCTTACTGACCACCTCTATTTCTTGTCTATGGGTAATTTCAGGGTTTGCAAACGTCAGGGAACATCCAGGTGCACTGAGGGTGTGGGGCCGCTATCGTGAACTGGAATGGGCTGATACGGGTCAAGGAACAGGGGAGGGGATGAAGTGGTCATCAGCATGGAAGCTGCTATTTGCCTGGTGGCCTGCACTCCCCGTTCAAGGGGAGCCACAGCTGCGCACTGGTGGCCGCTGCCTCTTTGCCTCCTTAACCCTCAGGGCGAAATAACTATTTATTGGGGGCAATCACCATCACCATTATCAGCACACATGTACTAGAAAAATGAACCTTGGAAAGATGGGCTGATGGATCAAATTGAAGGAAGTTGGTAAAGCAAAGCCTCGTCACCCATGTATTTCCACCATGAATTGGATTCCTGCTGTGAGGCAGGCAGGAAGTTACTCAGCTTGTAAATGAAGTGAGCACCCAGAATTTGTACTCCAATTTCCAAATTGCTTGGAAATGATCTTTCTCCTGCTGCCAGGATTATTAATGTATTCCTGGGGAGTGGCAGCAACTTCCATGTAAGTGGCTCCTGGTTCTTACTTCACAGGGTCCCTTGATATGTCTACCTCACCTGCAGTAGTGTCTTGGAAGGCAGCTTCACCCATGTCAGCGTGTCGTCCACCAGAGTCCTCCTGTGGGGGCTGCCCAGAGCTTCTGAGGTTTTGCTGGTTAACTGAGAATCAAGTGGAGGGCACGTACCTGAACTCAGGTAGGCAGACATAGGGACTTTCATTGCTAGCACTCAAAGAACAGAGATGTATTCTGCCCAGCTGACTCCCCTGCACGAGAGTTCCGATATCCGCAGCATGTTCGAGCAGGTCCTGGCTCTGTGGACCTACAGTGTGCGTGACAAAATCTCTGGCCAGGACAAGTGCAGCGCTCTCAGATTCTGACTGGTTGCTTTTCTTGGTGTATTGAATGGTTTTGCAGTTAACAAAATAAAACACGTGAAGTGGCGAGGTTTTTGGTCTCCATGCCCTGTCTCCGCTCCCCATGCTGTGTACACAAGGAGAGACGTTTGCTTACTGGATTAGCATTTGTGTCACGGACTCATCAACTTCTGGAAGCTCATAGGAGTGTGTTTGGGATAACCATGAGAGTGTGCTTTGTTATATTAAAGGCTTACCACCACCGCTAAAGACACAGACTCTGCAGACCAAGGGCCATTCAGTGCATTGCCAGGTTAGGTTCAACTGCAGGTTCCCGAATCCCCCTGAAGATGGTGGTGAGAAAGCAACCAGAGAAGAGTTTGAGAACTCAAATCCAGGGCCCCAAGAGCACCTGAGAGCCCAGCTCCTAGTGAAGGTTTTCAAGGACTAGAAGGGGATTTCTTGTTGTGTGTGACCTAGAAGGCAGAACCAGGAGGGGCGGGGTGGGTAGAAAAGCAGCGGGGCATTCAACCCAGGACTTAGTCATCAGACGTATGCAAAAAGTGGAGTGGGCTGTCCATTGGTAGGGTAGCCAGGGTTGAGCAAATGAGATTCTACTGGGCTATCCGGTTGAATGTGAATTTCAGAGAAATAACAATCCCATGCCCTGTGTTAGCCATGCTTACACTAAAACCTATTCCTCTCTTAGCTGAAATACAAGTCTAAATGGGCATTGTGGATTTTACCCGGAAATCCTAACAGGACCAGAAGTGCTTGTGACAGAAAGTGTGTTCAAGCTGAGTCTGGAGCATCACGTGCAAGGCTATGGGGTGGTGACTGATGGAGGGCTCGGCAGCTGGAGTGGAAAAGCCCCAGCCCCGCTACCAGGCACTCAGTTCCCCTGGCCTCCCTGGGCCAGTGCTCTGCCACGGACATGCTCCCCACACTGGAGTTTGATTCACAGTCCTGAGCTGGACAGCTCCTTGTGCAGCATTTTGTCCCTCAGTCCCCTGCAGCAGCCTGCCGCCTGCCACCCGCTGCCCAGAGCAGCCACCCGGTGGGGTTGCTGGTGACTGAGCTCCTTGCTACTGCCAGACAAGAGTGGGACTTCTGGGCTCTCCTCCCCAGCCCTTTATCAGCCCCTCTCTGAGTGGTGCGCTGCCACCTGCCCTGTGCTGAACCAGGGCCTGCCAGCACCACACGCGCTCGATTAGAGGACCCTGGTGACTTACAGGGCTCTCTTCCCCAGGGTCGGCATTTGCATAGGGTGATGGATGCAGGAATGTCATCTGAACATACCTGCATTTTGCATTTTAAACAAAGCAATTTCCAGAGCGAGCTGGGGAAGCTTCGTCTCCTTCCAGGAACATTTCAGAATCAAGTTCTTTCTCCTTTTGACCAGTGCTTGGCACCACATCTGTCCCGAGTCCCTCTCCTTGCCTGGCCTCCTGCTGACCAGCCCCCTGATAATGACCCCAGTGTGGAGCCAAGCAGGGGGTCCCCTGCTCTGTGCCTGACAGTTTTCCCCCATGTCCACCCTGCAGAAGACCAGTGCCTGGGAGAGTGACCTTAGCCAGGACCAGCTACCTATGACATGGTTGAGGGACATAAAATACCTTCACCAGACATCCCTGTCTCCCCCTCCTCCCAAGGTGCAAGCCAAGGCTTATCCCCTCAGAACCTTGAGTCTTGTCAGGGGACTTAGCATTCCTTCTGTCTGCCTCTGACCTCTGACATCACACAGCTGAGGCTTGGCCTCCTGACGAGGCTAAGCCTATTTCCCAGTGACCTTTAGGATGATGATAAAAATGTCACCATATTGACCCAAAAGATTCAGTTGAGTATTTTCCTTCCTGAAGCTCAGCGGAAGGAGTAAGGGAGTCCCTGGAATCCTATTCTCAGTGATGGCAAGGTCAGCAGATCGATCCAGCCCGATTACAGGTGATAGGCGTGATTCGGGTACCTCCAGGGGCCTCACCGTGATGGCACCTGCAGGCAGACGGCTGGCAGGAGAGTCCGCAGATGCTTGCTGGTGCTGCCCCGCCTTTCTGGTGCAGCTGGAAGCTCTGATGAGCTGGCCAGGGCCCCAAGCTGTCCCTGGCCTTGTGGGAGCAGGCATCTACCACCCAGGGTGGCTCCCGTGAGGCCCTGCGGCTCCTCACGGTAGAAGGAGGCTGGAGAGAGGAGACACTGGGACCTGTGCCTGTTCCTTTAGATGACTGGTCTGAAATAGGCACGTGCTGAGAGAAGAGTCCGTCTTGAACTCAGCCCAGCTGGATTCAAATCCGGGCCCTGTGACCTTAAGCCGGTGACTAACTTTTCTTAGCTTTAGTGTCCCATAAAGCGAGGGCAGTAGCGCTTGCCTCAGACACGCCTGGGGAATGAACACACCACAAGGAAACTGGGTAAAGCATCTGGGATGCAGTGAGGATCCCGCTACTGTAACCTGTTAATGGCTTTACCTGGTTTGACCAGCCCCAATGTGCAGAGGGGGACCTGGTCCATGGCCACACTGCCAGTAAGTGGCAAAGCAGGGACTTCTGAGTCTAGATCAATCAGCTTGCTAAGCTCATGCTTCATCCCAGTGGCTGGTCCATGGAGGACAGAAGGCTTGACCTACTGTCTCCAGATAGGAGACAGATCTGCCCATGTCATTCCACTGTGTGAAAGTCGGCCCAGGTGGCAGGAGGATAGAGGATAGAGGGCCACATCCACAGCAGGACTCATCCACCCCTGTACGCTCTGAACCCTCCAGTTCCTCTCTCTCCCCCTCGCCCAGGCTCACCTGGCTCCCTCCACTCCTTCAGGTCTCCGCCTCCACCTTGTTCCCCAGGGAGGTTTCCTTGAACAACCCTCCTGACCTCCAGGCCAGGCTGATGCCCCATTTGTTGCTGAAAGTCTCCTGTATAAGGCACTCTCATAGCCGCTGGTTCCATGTCCACCATTCCCTCCAGATCTACCCCTGCCTGGTGATGAATGACCAACTAAGAGAGTGAGCCAGAGGGACGCCAAACAATGTTCACCTTTGCACCTGAAGCTGGATCCCCAGAAGGGGGGACGTGCTGGGTCCGTGGGACCCATGTGCATGGCAAGGCCTCAGAGAAGGTGAGGGGCAGCTCTCTGGGACTCGAGGACGTATCTGTTCTTTGTGGGGCAAAGTGAATTTGCAGTGGAGGCAAAGTTATAAACACAGGCGGTAGTGAGGTTTTCAGTCTCCCTTCCTCACCTCCACCCCGCGCGCATGCTGACAAGAGATTCTGCTGCGGGGAGAGTGCTGGCCCTTATTTCACTTGTGAGAATGGGGAGAAACTGAAGCCTGAGCTTATCCAGAAAACGGAGCTAAATCAGCAAGAGGAGGGCCGGGAAGGGGCACCCGAAGGCTGAGTCGGGGAGGGGGCGGGTTGGGCATGCACAAGGGAGGTTTCTGGAAACAGCTGCTGCTGCCCCAGGGCTGGAGGTGACAAGGAGGTGTCCGGAGAACTGCTGGGCCTCACTAGGGCAACACCCTGTTGGTGGGCTGGCGTGGCTAAGGGAAAACCGGGGTCGCCTTTGTTATTTTGTGGTTTGCTGGACTCTGCTTCTTTGGCAGTGACTGGTTGGGCATCGAAGGCTGGCATTGCAGCTTATCTGGAGCAGGTGTTATTGCAGTAGGAGCCTTGGCAGTAGAATCAGGGGGAAAAGGCAGCCATGAGGCCTGTAGCTCCGTCCCCAGTCCCCCTGGGCTGGCAAGGAGCACGGCTGGAGCCTGCCTTTTTGCATGATCATGGGAGTGTGTCATGGCCATCAAGGGTGAGGGGTGAGGGTGCAGGAGGCCAGGTGTCATGCTTTTCCACAGGGAAAGCGGGGCAGGTGCTTCAGTGACCGAGCGAGAGCCCCAGGCCTTGACTTCAAGAAGCTGCTGAAGGGGTCTTTGCACAGATGTGCTGGGCATGTGAACTGACCAGGGAGGGAGTCAGCAGACACGAGACCAGTTTCCCAGAGAAAGTCAGTAGGAAAAGAGACTTCTATAGACCCCCTACTACCCGCAACCCCGCCATAGAGAAGGGAACAGGCTTCTGACCATCAGACACTGGACTTTTGCAAAGTGAAGCTTCCCCTGCCATTCCAGGCTGGCAAGGGAAGTCAGAAGAGAGAGCACAGAGGGAGCAGAAAGCCAGGGACAGTCATGGACTAGGGCCACTTGGGGCAAGGAGGAGGAGGATGGGGCATCACCTTTGTCCTTAGCATCCTGAACAGGAAGAAGAAGAAGCCCATTCTTCCAGACATGAAGCCACAGGTGCTCTCTTGCTTCCCCCAAACAAAAGTTTAAATCACAGGAACCAGGTCACAGCTTGACTACAGGGCACACCGTTCACGGTGGGCACAGCATGTTTGCTCCAGACAGATGTGTCAGCTCAGGAGGTAGAGGCAGCATTGGATATAGGAAGAGCTTGGCAATCTGAGTAGACCCCCACCCCAGTTCTGTTCCCTGGAGACCTGCATGCTTCTTTCTTGATAATACCCAGATTATACCTAAACCAGGGTTTCTCAACCACAGCACCGTTTACGTTTGGGTCAGATAACCCTCTGTGTGGGACCTTTCCTGTGTACCCTCAGACGTCCAGCAACACCTCTGACCTCCCTCCACTAGGTGTCAGCATCACCGCCAGTGTGACAGTATTGCCAAATGCACCCTCAGGAGCAAAGCCACCCCCACTGGAGATCTACAAATCTAATCAATGCAGGAAGTTGGGCACTTCCCAGGTCAGCATCCCACACTGCTTTCAAGAATCAAGGTCAAGTTTTTAGTTTAGGCTCATTTCTCTCAATGGTCAAATAATGCCATAAAAAGGTGATCACAGCCCCATTTGTTCCAAAAATCAGTTTCTAAGATGAGCTTTACTTTACCTCCTTTGAGGCTACATTGAGAGCAATGAGGGTGCAGGTTAGGTGTGAGAAGCATTCACAGCCAGCAATGGTCATCAATGGGATGGGTAACATCCCATCCCAGTTTCTTATCAGACAATACCTTGGTCAGCCACCTTCTTGGCGTCTCCTCCTGGACATGCAATAGCATCTTAAATTTAATATGGTTGATTCTCCCACCCAGCCCTCAGAACAGTCTTTCACCTTATTCTAGGTCAAAGACATTGGAATCATATACGTCTCCTCTTTCCTTTCACATCCTCATCCAACCTACCAGCCTAATCCTGTTAGCTTCAGAATAGACCCAAGACCCAGGCACTTAACACCTCATCTCCTGTGGCCCTCCTCCCAGTCACTGTCCCCTCACCAGTGATCTTCCAATTGGTTTTCCTGCTTCCACCCTTGACCTCCAACAGCCTATTATCCACAGAGCAGTCTATGGCACCTATTGAAGTGTATAATCATGTCACTCCTTTACTCAAAAGCTTCCTCTTAGAAGGTGAATGTTACACGTATTGATATTTGCTGAACATACCAGGCTCATCCCACCTCAGGACCTTTACAAGGGCTGACCCCTCTACTTAGAGCGCTTTTCTTCCTTTCATCCACATGACCCTCGCTTTCTCCAAATTACTATTTGATGTAAAATTCCCCTTGAGGCTGCTCTGATCACTTCTTTTAAAAACTACATTTCACTCCTCATTCTGATTCCCCCTACTCTGTCTTTGTCCCTCCAGGATACTTATCACATTCTAACAAACTGTAAGTTGGTCCCTTGTTGTATGTGTGGTGTCTTCCTCTCTGATGACTGTGTGCTCCATGAAAATAGAAGTTGATTATTCTTTACAGATGAAATCTTCATACCCAGAGCAGTGCCTGGCACAGGGCAGGCCCTTAGTCAATACTTGGCGAATAGATGAGTGACCCCTCATCGTATTTACCCCCTTTCTTTGAAACTCTGAGCATTTTGCTAACATGAAGCGGAGACTGTTTGGAGGAAGGATGGCAAGGGAGCAGCTACAGAGGGCTGTCAGCTAATCTGATCTCAATTTTCTGTACGAATGGAAGTAGCACCGAAAATCCTAAAATACATAAGCCAATAAATATTTGTTTTCATGGCATTATATATTGATTCCTGTAAGGTGACAGCATGAACACTAGCTGTGTGTGTGAATATGTATGTGTGTACACATAAGTACACATGCACTGTAGTGAAGTAAACTGGGAAATTCCTTAAAATGATCCACAAACTGGGTTCTTTTGTCCTCACAATCACATACTACACTTCATGCAGGAGTTCAAAGATGCTATGTGGATCCTGTCTTCCAAGTCTCAGAAAACTTACAACCAGCTCATTGAAAGTTGACTGGACCCTGAGCTTCCACATCTGGGAGTTCTGTGGGTATGGCGCTCCTAACCTTGGTTCTCTTCTAGACCTCCAACTAACCCTTTTTTGTGTAGTTGACTGTTGAGTGGGGCTGGTCCCACAAATCTGCTAAGGGAGGGGCACAAAAACATTGGGATTCAGAATGAAGCTGGAATCTTTTTCCTGGTCATAGGAAGAGATTTCTCTTTCTTTCATGATGTAAAATTAAAACGTGACATCGTTTTTGCTACCCTGGAAATTAGCTTGAGGACAAAACAGACCGACTGAAGAGGGTGGGACTCAGAGAATACTGAAGCAGCAGTCCTGCACAGCCCCACTGACTTGTGAAAAACTCCTGGATCAAACCTCGCCTGATACCTGAACACTTCTGTATGTCATGCAGTCAATCCAGTAGAAGCTGGAGTGCCTAACTGACAAAAGGAGTACCAGTATAGTCCTTTTTGATGTCTTTCAGACCCTCTTCTCCACTTCTCACTGGTCCTGAATGTGTCCCAGGACATGTGGGCTCTCTGCAACATTAGTGGCATTGTGCCAGATACACAGATGTCAGTGGACTAAGGCAGTGGACTGCTTTTGGTTTACCTACATCTGATACTCTTTTCTCTGGTTTTAGAGCATCTCATTCATGTTAAACATCTAACACTGTGGGGCGACCTTTGGAGACCTATGCTATGGTTCCAGCCACCTCCTGAGTTTGGTACGGAACTTGTTTCAATGCTCTCTTCAATGTCCAGAGTGCACCTGAGCCATTTCTCCCGTGGCCTCTCCTAACATCAGCCTGAGACCTGAGGACAGCGCTGTCCAGGGGACAGCGAGCCAGGGAAGACAACGTGTGAAGCTCTCCAGTAGGCCGTTCCTTATTTATTAGATTCCAGATACAAGGGGGCAGATGGAAGAGCCCTAGGGCATGTGATTTACATGGGGAGGGGAGAGGTCTTCGAGAAAACATACAGAGAAATACGTACAGGTGGGTGATGCAGAGACTGCCATTTTTAAAAATATATACATCTTAAGCCATTCCAGCCATATTATCATTATTAGAAAATAAAACAATCTTTCCACATAGTGCTTTTCTTTGGTGCTGTTCTGCGGGCATGGGCCCTTCTGTCTTGTTACAAACGTCACTAGTCCCTGCCCCCAGCTTCTCCCATCTACATGGAGGGAGGTCTGAAGGGAAAGGTGGGAGCTGATTCTGGCACCTCTGACCGCCACCATGACCCCCCAACCTACCCAAGTCCTGCTCTGGTCCTGAGAGCTTTTCACTTGGTCTTAAATGGTGGCCTGGAAACTCGCCTGAATGCACGACCTGGCAGCCACAATCAAAATTCACAGGTGATAAAACTGGTCTGAAGCTTAGAAAGGGTGCAGGGACCAAACAAAACCCAGCCAATACCACCTTCTCCATGGTTGGATTTTTACATTTTATTTCTCGGTTCATTTCAATGACCTGTGTCAGGAGTACAACTGAGAAGGGCGACGTCCTCTTTACACATTGCTGGGACCAGCAGGCTTGCGAGTGACCTTGAGTTCCACTGTTTGGGGAGGGTGGGGCCTCCTAAACTGTTTAGTCAACCCCCCAGATGGGCCCACCCCCTTCTCTTCCCAGGGAGACCCCCAAAATGGAAGTTTCCAAATAAGAAGTTGGCCCTTAAGCTTCCTCTGAGGGTCAATGGGTCCAGCTCACACCAAGCCCTTCCCACCAGACTGAGTTTCCACTGCTACACACTTGGTGTTTAAGCATAAATGCTGCATCTACCTGAAGACAGCAGGCCCGCTGTTCCCTCTCCTAGGAAGGACTCAGACGCCAGCACACTTGCACAAACTAGGTCAATCGAGGCAAACCTGCCTGTGGACAGAATGCCCAGCCACTCCGAGCCAGCTCGCTGCACTTAGAAACGCTTCTCCTGCAAAAGGTGGACCGCGAAGCCAGTGGTGTCCCCCATGGCTGAAGGCATGGCTCCTGCTTGAACAGAGCACAGGGCCCCAGCACCGGGAAGCGCCCCCCCCCATGCCCCACCTTCTCAAGCACACAGCAAGGAGGCAAGAGCAGCGGACCCGATTTCCCTCACAGGGAGGGCGTCCCACTCCGATTGCAGGGCCCTCGTGTTAGACTTGCATTTTAGCCCCGGCTCCTTCATGCAGAGGTGCCTGAGTCCACCCATGCACGTCCATCGTGGGGACTTCACAGAACGCGAGGGGTAAAGCGCCCAGGCCGGGCCTTATTTCCAATTTTGGCTGTCAGGGACTTTGACCCCGGATTCCCCACAAGCAGGGAGGGAAGCGCACCTTAGTCCCCTGGTCACATCCTATGAGGACCTCAGAGAGCCCTAGGCAGCTGCTGGATTCTAGCCGACCCTCCTGGAAAACCCAGAGGCCTCGGAAGGGGGCACCTGACCTCCTGGAGCGCTAGTGATGGTGGGTGGGTGTGGCCTGTCTCTCCAGGTGAAGAGGGTGGGTTAGAACAGATGTGGGTTCCCCAGTCAGGATGCGTGATTCCCTGCTTAGTCAACTGCTGAGAAGGGCATTTTCCTTCTCGCTCGAAACCCCCTCATCCCAGGAGACCCTTGATGCAACGGCGAGTGCCAGATAGGATGCTCCGCTGTCCCTCCGGTGAATTATAAACGATCTATGTTGCCGCCACGCAGAACTTGTGACCAGCTGTCCCCATTTTCCTAGGACTGAGGGTTTCCAGGGACCCAGGTCTTTCAGTACTAAACCAGGAATGTCCTGGGCAAACAGGTGGCTGGTGACCCACACAGCAGCCAAGAGGACGGACAGGTGGGGGCAGGTAGGATGGAGAGGGTCCCCACCAGAGCCGGCCATCTCACTGTGTACCCCAGGAGCTGCACTCTCCTCTTTAGTCCAAGGAGCAACCCCTCCTGTGGCTATGCGCCCCCAACCTCTGGAATGCAGGGAGGGGGTGTCTGGTGCCTACTGTCCCTGAATGCCATAAAGGACAGAGGAGCCTGGCGACTCCACTAAGCCCTGGTCCTCGGGGTTGCCATCTTCTTTTCTCCACCTCTGGGCCTTTCTGTGCTTGGCTGAGATTGGTTTGGGCCTCTCCCCGTCCTGCCCTGATCCTCCCAGGACAGCCAGCCTAGACTCGTGAGTGCCCAGGTACCAGCGGATGGGGCCAGGCCCTGCACATCCCCATTTCCCAGTGGCCCACCTGCTCTGGACCGGCCCTGGCGGGGAGTGGAGAAGCCGGCAGAGGCGTTCTGGATGCTCTTCTCCAAGGCAGCACAGTCCCCAGAAGAGAGCCCTGAAGTCACCCTGGCTTACTGCCCGCACTGTGAGCAGCTGGGGTAGGGAACGAAGTAGCAGGGGTCCCTGGGGAGGAGTAGGTGTAGTGGACAGCTGGGCACAGTGGTGACAAGCAGGTGGGACTGCACCAGGAGTGGGGGCCCAGGAAAGGTGTGAGCTCAGGCCACTCTCCTGCAGTGAGCCCAGGCTAGGGGCGGAGACAGAGGGAGCCATCGGACTGTGGAAGATACAGAGCTTCCAGAGAGGCCCAACGAACCTCAGGGCAGACAGGGCTTCTGCAAGAAAGTACCTTCCTGGGAAGTGGAGCTGCAGCAGCCCCAACCCGAGTGCAGTATGGGTCCCAGCCCACCCAGGCTGTAGGGGTGGGGTTAGGAAATGCACTGCTGCCATGTGGAGGTTGGGGGGGAGTGGGGGCGCTTCCTCGGTGGTCTCCAGTCCCAGGGGAGTCAGCCCTGGCCCAGGCCTCAGCACTGCCCATGGAGAAGGAAAAACATACCAAAGAAAAAGCCAGTTACAGATGAGCCCCACGCCCTGCCCTCCCATCCCCATCTCCCGCCCACTGCACCCCGAGTCCACACACAGCTGGGAGCAGAGAAACCCCTTCCTCCCTCTGCGACTGCTCATGGCCATGGGCCAGGACTGGAAGGTGGAGGCTGGTGGCTGAGGAGGTCTCCACATCGGGCCGTCCGTTTGTCCATCCAGGGCGGGTGTGGGTCCGCAGTTGGGTCATCAGACCTTGGCCTCCAGCATCTCCAGGAAGAGTTTGTGCATGGGCACCTTGCCCTGCAGTTTGACGCTGTAGAAATGCTGCACCGCCTTCGCAGCCGTCTGCCGCAGCAGGGGCAGCGTCAGCAGCAGCTTGCCCGTCCTCCGGGGCTCCTCGTGGCGCTGGCTCAGCTCGTAGTCCTGCAGGGCCTCGTGCAGCAGGTCCTGCAGCTTCTGGACAGCCTCCAGGTCCTCGATGTACATGGAATCTGTGGGCACAAGGGCAGGCATCAGCAGGGTGGCCTGGAGGGTAGAGGTCTCCAGTGTGAGCTTTGGAGACTTCAAAACCTTCGCTTTACAGGGAAAAAAACAGGCTCAGAGAAGTTACGCTGCCAGTCTGAGGTCAGTGGCCGAGCTGGGGCTCTCTAGCTACAGAGGACATTTCCTAAGAAGCCACAGAAGTGGCAGAAGACCCCCAAGGGCTGAAGCAGACCTGTCATTGCCCTGGAGCTGCCATGAAGACTGGAGCCAGACTGGGGGAGCTGAAACCCCACATCTCTCATTTTAGGGAAATTAACTTCTCTGTGCCTCATTTTCTTCATTTGTGAACTGAGATGCTAGCCATCCCTACCTCACGATTAAACAAATTCACACAGGTCAAGGGCTGAAATAAGTACCTGTCACAAAACAAATGTCTGGCTAGTGACATCATCACCATCACTACCACCATCATCACCATCAACCATCAACACCATCATTAGCACCATCAGTCATCACCATCATGATCACTACTAATTGCTGCTGCCACCAGGTACCAGCTCGAGTCCCCAGTACAATCACCAGCCTTAGCTAAACGCTGGCTGCAGAGCAAAGACGCACAAAGGGGCTGAGCTCTGTCCGGGTGCCGTGTGCCAGGGGACACCATGGGTGGACACTGGAGGTACTGTGCTGGAGGGAACCAGTGGGAGTTCTCTAAAATCTTGGGGCACGGTTCTGAACTCAAGCCATGAGAAAATTCCCAAGAAATATACGTTAACTCCCAGCAAGGCGGGGAGGCACCCACTGGCAGCTGGGTTTCAGCTGGGTCTGAGGCAAGCAGAGGGAATCTGTGCAAGCCACCCCCGGGCCTCAGGGAAAACAGCTCGCCTTTTTCTGATATTCCTTAAAGATCCGGGGCCACCTGCCCGAACTGCAGCACCCAATACCCAGCGCAGGTGGGAGGGTCAGGCTGCATGTGAAGCCGCGAGCCTGAAGCTTCAGGCGGGTCACCAGGGAAGGCTGCGTGAGTTTTCCGAAGTCCTCAAAAGGGCGCACAGTTCTTTCACAGGTGGGGTTGCTTTAATGCCAGACTGCCAAGGGCAGCTGAGCCCACTGACGCCCTCTAACCTTCTGAGTTCACAGCCAACTGTGCTCCCAGCATCCTGCCTCCTCTTGGGAAGGCAGGGCTAGCATGACACAGATGAGGCTTTGGAGTCATGGATGCTGTGTGACTTTGGCCAAATGTCTGTGGCTCTCCGAGGTTGTTTCCTCGTATGTGAAACGGAACAAATAAGAGCATATTCCTCACAGCTGGGTTGGTGAGTGAAATGAAACAGCACATTATCAGCGCTTAGTAGTAAGCATCAAATAAATATTAGCTGTATTATCATTGTGAGAACTCAGACTGGGGAGCCAGCCTTTGCAGAAATGGGGACCCCACATTTTTTCTACAACTCGTTCCTTCTTTGCTAGTTGGAAAGGAAGAATATTCCCCATATTTGGCAGAGCAGATACCCAAGACGCCCTAGTCCCTGTAAGGCTGGGATCTGGCCTTTCAGACCCCCTGCCTCCCACTCACTAGCTTCCTCTCCCAGCTCCTCACCCTCCCCAAGGAGGCCCAAATTGGCAGCTGCCTTCGACCAAAAATGAAATAAAATAACATTGCAAGATTAATTTCTTTGCAATCCATCAGCAAGTCTGTATTGATGGCATTGATAAACTGTTAATTACAAAATCAATGGCTATGATTTTTTTTCTGCTGTCAGAGAGCCCTGGAGAGGGGCCAGGACGTGGGGTGAAAGACGGCCACAGCAGGCTCCCAAGAGGCCGTGGTCTGGGGCCACAGTCTGCTCTGATGTGCTTTGCTCTTCGGCCTGGAGTCGGCGAGTCACATGGGCGGGACGCTGTGCTGTCCACTCAGCACCAGCAGTGACACCCGGGGTAGTCTCTATGACATCGCCAGGACCAACCACACCAGCGATCTGACCCGTCTCCCCTGCAGCCAACAACGCTGTGCGCGCTGCCTGGGGGGCCTTCCTACCCCACCGCTGGGGACAGGTGCTCCCCCACAAGCTCTCATGGCTACTGCACTGAGCTCACTGCAACCTGAGCCCCTCTTAGTCCTGGAACTTCTGCTCTGACCCTGAAGTGCTTCTCTCACCTAATGTCCAAACAGACCTCTCCCCGCTTCCTGCCTGCAGCCCCCTGCTCCACGGCGCAGCCAGAGACTCCGGGCACGCACTCCCCCTTCTCCACCGCGAGCGCCTCGTTCCTATACGTAACAAGCCCCAAGTGACCTGGTTGGTGCCACGGGTCTCCCAGGACAAAGTGCCTTTCAGGCAAAGCTCTCTGCTAACTAAAGTGGGCGCGTGTGAGCAGTAGCTGGGCTCATAGGCCGCAGATCTGGGAAGACGTTCTAGCTCAGACACTCTTTGAACTATGTGCCCTTCTGCAATTTATTTCCTTTTCCGAGCTCAGTTCCACATCTGTAAAAGAGGGCTAACACAGAATAAGAACTTTATGCACAGAACTTATAAAAAGTTCATAGCTAATGTCTTTAACAAACTGAGCCCACACTATGTGGCAGGCATGCTGCTAGCAAAATCTGGAGAGAAAGCAATCCTGTCCGTGGTCTTGTGCGACAGACACTATTTATTGCTCCCATTTTACTGATGAAGAGACTGAAGCAGCGTGACGCTACCTGCCTGAGTGGTAGAAGCCAGACTTGGGTCTTAGCATCTGTGTCCTTGGCCAGTGCTCCACTCTGAACAGCAAGGGCTCAGCATGGTCACCTGTAAATCCATGGCTGAAGAAATGCTCGGCCAACGCTCACCACACAGCACCATCCACCAGGCCGCCCCTGCCCAATCCTCCAGCAGCTGCAGCCCAGCTCTGAAGTAGCCGGGCTCATGGACCCGGAGCTGTGCTCCCCAGATCTGGGAAGACCTTTCTCACTGGCCACTGCGTGCACGCCCCTGCCCTCACCTGAGTTGGCCAGCGCCAGGGCCTTGAGTGTCACGAACTCCTCCTTCTCCACCTTGAGCTTCTTATACCTACGCACCAGCTGGAGGATGGCCCGGTAAAGCTCCAGCAATCCTGCCAGGCGCGAGTGCTCCTCGTCCATGATGTAGTCCTCGGCATACACCAGCTTGTCATCGTAGGGCAGCGAGCGGTACACGATGCCCAGAATCAGGATCTCCATCCAGGCGCTCTGCAGCAGGCTCATCTGGTCCCCCAGCGACAAGTTCGAGAAGCCTGGGGAAGAGGGGACACCGAGGTCAGCGGCAGCCAGGAAGGGTGGCCGGGGACCTCCCCGGGGCTGGCTGGAGGAGCAGGGGGTCCCAGGCTCCTCTGGATCTTGCCCCTCCCCTCCGTCCCTGCTGGACTCACTGTCCTTCCCCGGGTGAGTGAGTCAGACGAGGAATTCACGGAAAAGACTTACATAATAAGCGCTCGGTCAATGTTGACAGTGATCGTGATCTTTATTATTGTGAGTTCTATGGTATTTTTCAAGTGCCTGGAGAGACGTTTTGATTAATGAAACGCATTCGTAATTTAAGGAGTTACTGCGTTCAGTTCAGAGTAGGAGGCAGCGGTCCAGCGTCGCCTCTGCTCTGGGGAGCTTCCAGGCCCGCACCTCTCAGCTCACGCCAGGGAAGGTTTGGCGCTTTTAAAGTGAAGCTTGATCCTCAGTGCAGTCTCAGCTGTGCCCAGACCCAGAGGCTCAACCAGGAGCAAGGACTCGGCTGTTCCCGGCCTCAGACAGCCCCAGTGACCACAGCCTGGGGCTGCAGGCTAAGAGGTCAAGGGCTCCATGGTCGGGGCACTTTCTCACAGGACAGCCTGTCCACCCAGGAGTCAGACCCACGGCCTCCGCCATCACTCTCCACCTAATGACAGGCTGACCGTGCTTCCTTAAGACAAAAATGGAACGCGGCTCTCTGGCCCCCTCAGCAGACTGGGCCTGGAGCAACTCGACTGCCTCGCTGCCCCCGTTACAGACGGCCCTGGTGCATTAGAAATGGGACAAAACTGATGTCAGGCCACAGGAACACTAACAGTACGTTATGGTCAGCCTAATGACGGCCCCGCAGTCTTCATGCTGAGAGTCTGGAGGTGGCCCCAGAATTGTGACACTGTCTTATCCGGACTTGGGACCCAACTCCATTTACTAACCAAAGGCTGACCCTGTGAAAGCTGTGCGACTTCTCCAAGACCTCAGCTCCTCCTCTGTGGAACGGGTGTAAGGGCAGAGCCTGCTCCAGAGTCACTGTGGGGTGTCAGTGAGAACATCGGGGCACTTACTGAGTGCTGACTATTACCAGTGGTGAGAAGAAAGTCTTCATCTGCAAGATGACAATATCCTGGAACTGCAGTATTATGCACTTAACTTCAGGAAAGTCAATTCACATCTTGATTTGCAAGAGGGAGAGGAAAAGGGGCAGGAGGGGCGGGGGGAGAAGGACACCCTTATCTTGAGGACTGAAAGAGTCAGCTCGGGGGAAGACTTGGCACACTCCCCGCACACCCGAGAGAGGGTGGTGGTGACGGCTGTGGTTATTATTATCAGCATGTTATTGGCAGGACTGATCCCTTGAGGGCGTGCCTGACAGCCTGGGGTGGTCCTGAGCTTCTACACGGGCCCATCGCTCTGGGTTTCACCTGCACGCAGTCCACTGCACCCTCATCTGCTGTCTCTCCTCTGGCTCTGAAGTCCACTGTCCCTCCCAATTTCCACCCAGCACACACATGTGCGCCCTAGGGAGCACTCCGGGGTCTGAAGGCCCCTCCCTGGGAGCACGCCCTGCTGGCCGTTCAGCGAGGTTCCCAGGCCCCCTGTGCCACCAGGCCTCGGATCGATCACCACCTGGCTGCTGGCTCCGTGGGTGGCTGACAAAGAGCCAGAGCGATTGTACTGATGACAGGAGTGAGCCGGGATTAACGTGCCTTCTGAGGGGACAGGCTGTGGTACAGGGGTCAGGATCCCGGCCTGGGAGAGCGTGTGTGGCTGCCTGTGCAGCAGGGAGCGCTGGGAGGTAATAAAAGACAGATAGAAATGGACATCCAATTTCCCTTATCAGGCCTCTGAGCAGGAGAGGCCTTGGGCAACATTAATTAACAGATACCAATCAGCCAGCGCGAGGGGTGTGTGGGACAGGCAGGGCGCTGGGGAGGGGGCTCTGCAAGCAGACAGACTGTGGGGGGAGACGGGCAAAATGAATAGACAACTGAATTGCAAGGTGACAGAGAGGGAGGTGAGGCAAGAGCTGGGCTTCTGGAAATGAAGGTGAAACCACCTCGAGGGGCCAGTCACCAAAAAGACGTGAACAGCATGCTGTCCCTCCATTCCACAAATATTGATTGAGCACCTACTAAGTGGTGGGCCCTGTGTGAGGCATGGGAGACAGCATGGGGAGTCCGCACCAGAACTGGTCCCTGTCTTCCAGAGGGGAGACAAGCCCAAGCACCACATGTCACAATGAAGCTGATTGTAAGAAGAGCTACAAATGGTGTGGCCTGGTGGCTCGGGTGTTAAGCCAATGCCTGGGGAGCAGTCCACATACAGCCCAGGGCTGGAGGTGGAGAACTAAATGAACTAAATAAATAAAGTGCTTCTTCCTCCTCTCCTTTCCTTCCCCACCGGCTTTCATCCCTGCCTGCTTTCTCTTTTTAAAAATAAAGTGCACCCCTGGTGGAGTAATGGTTTGGTCAACTGCCTCTGACCAAAGTGAAGGCCACATGCATCCCAGGGACACGGGTCATGGCCTGAGCCAGGGAGAACAACCAAGTGTACAATTAAATAAAAATAAGAAAAATCCTCTACTCCTGCCTGCCAGCCTGCCTTCAGTTCTGTCCACAACTTTCCTTGGAAAAAAAAAAAAAGTTTAGATGAAAATGAGGGGGACTCTGAGAACACACAGTAGGGACTTTGGCCCAAAAGAGACAATCTGGGGGCTCAGCCCTGAAGCGGGTGGTGAGGGCAGCTTGAGGGACACAAACTAGGGCGTCCTATCTGAGCCTTGAGGGGCCCGGCCCCCATGCCGTTCACCTCCCCACCCCCACTGCAGGGCCTGGCGCCAAGAAGATGCCCAACAGACGCTTGTGATGCAGAGACAATGGACAAATGCCACTGGATCTGGACTCCTCCGTGACAAGAAAATGTGCCAAATTTTTCTTGTTAGAACCTCTGAGTCCTCTCGACCTACGTTCTAAGGTCGGTGGCCTTTGTCTATCCTGCGTGTGGGAGGCAGCCAGCAGGGCAGGGCAGGTGGCAGGAAGGAGGAGGCCGGTGGCGCCTGGGAGAGACTTGTGCCACCAGCAGTGGCAGAGCCTGAGGTCTGTGTCCAAACTGCCTGCGCTGGCTGGGCTGAGTCACCACTGGGTTCTCAGGTCTCTCTGCCTCCCTGAGCACCTTCAAAAGGAGCAAAAATAGCTCTGAGAAGCCCATCATATGATGAAGGGCTGCTTCATTGTGTCCGTTTAGAAACAGTAATCTTGAGACTAAGTAGTAGTTCAAATATTGTCTAACATTTCTAAAAGGAAACACGAGAAAGAAAAGTGAGAAACAAGAGGACTGCTCCTCTACGGGGAAGGAGGGAAACTGTGAAGGCAAGGAGACCAGAATTCTGTCTAGTTTTGGCTTTTGAACCTGTTTCTGTTGAAGATGACAAAAAATAAAATTACATCAGCCAATTCCACCAGGAAGGATTGCTTTAGAAAGAAAAGTATGCATACAAACACAGATGCAAAAAGGGTGTCTGTGAGATGAGCTTGAAGTGACCCAAAGCAGAAAATCAACCTCCACCTAACGGATGTCCTACTTGTAATTATTACATAAATGTGATGACCGTCACTCTCAGCTCAATGAACGCACGTTAGGAGCTGCCAGACCGCATGGGGCAGGACTGTCTATGGGCTGTGGTGACGCACCCAAGGGGACGAGTGCGTGAGCCCTCGGAGCCAGAGGGACTGCTAGCATCCTAGCTCCGGGACACGGGTGATGACCCTGCAGAAGCCCACCTCTCGGTGCCTCCATTTCCTCATCTGTCAAATGGGACTAATAACAGCACTAACCTCCGGGGACTGTTTGGAGTAAACCAACAAGAGACTCTGAGAACACTGCTGACACAGTAATGCTGCTGCTTCATATAATTCTGTGAAAAGAGCGGGCGTAAAGCAGTGTGTTATCCCACAGAGGGTGTGGGGTGGGCACTCATGCACTGTGGTTGTGCCTGTGCAGGAAATTCCCAGAAGGTGTGTAAGAAAGATGAGGGTTTGGAAATCCTCATTTTCCCCCCTCAACCACATCAGACAGCTTTCCTGAAAGCACGTGCTGGGTCTTTTATTTTAAACCCAGAGGGGCTGAAGCAATCCTCCCTGCCCTTCAGCAAAACACACTTCACCTCTGCTTTTCTGTGCTGGCCTGGATCTCTGTCGTGGAAGCAATTCAGGAACAGAGGAGGGCGAGGCCTGGAGAGGCAGGGGTGAGGCCCTCAGGGTTGTCCCTGACCTGACCCAATCCAGATGACACTGCCCCCTTGAGGTCCCACTCTGCCTGAGATGGCTGCCCAGGATCTCTGTCCCCCAGGGGCCTACTGGAACCCTGCTGCCCCAGAGTGGCTTAATCTGCACCAACCGATCTAATAACATGCAGATCTTCCCAAGCCCCCATCCCCCAGTGATTTGACAGCATGAGCTCCTAGAATTTTAAAAAAAGAGCACATAATTTGTGGCAAGTAGAGTTCATAATATGTTAATTTATTATCGTTTCTGTCGACCTGGAGGGCCATTAGCAGAGGTAATAAAGGGAGATGTAATTATAGGATCTGAGGCCACTCCAGACACAGCTGCTGTCACTCGGCAGCCCATATTTCATCGGCCGCTGGCACTCTTCTCTCCCCAGCAAGAGCCAGACGGTGGCTACCCGGGAGCAAGACCATGGAGGGACACTTGGAGAGGAGGCCTCTGGGGGTCCCCAGGACAGGCATGCAGGTGTCAGCCGGGGCCCAGCCAGGCTGATGGCGACTCCCCACAGGCTGGCAGAAGAAGGACCTCCGGGCTGGGGCTGCCTCCAGACTGCCTGGGGTGGGCGGGTAACTTGCTAATAGCATCTAGAGGCTACCATTCATCAAGCGATCCCACTGCCTCTGAAAGGCTGCAGGCTCTCATTCTCCTCTCCCACTCGCAGAGAACAAGAGGGGAACACTCAGAGACGGAGTCTGTCTTCTGGGTAGCCCACGACGTGGGAAATCAACTCGAGGTACAAACAGCATTTGGGCAGGGCACCTCCAACTGACTTCAACAAAAGAATGGTGGCTAACCCTGCGCACGACCCGGGCCCCAGATGCCCCACAGCACCTGCCCTTGTGAAGGCGTCCGGTACCATGTGACAATGGGTAGAGGGCATGAGTTTGCACCTAAGCGATCTTTCTGCCTGAGCTGGCTGCTGAGACCCGTAAAACTCTGTCGCTTCTATGGTGCAGGGTGGAAACTTGTGTTCACTGCAGCCTGAGGTCCTTCTGGACTGTTCCCGCATGACCACTGCCCATCAAGCCTGAAGGCCTAACTCACGCCCTGCTCTCGCGCAGCCCACGTCCCTCCTGCTCAAACTCCCTCTTCTTGCCGCAATCTACCTACAGAAGCCCTCATCTACGGCTGCGGACACTTGCTGGCATCTGCAGCTTTAAGCGAAACAACCTAATAAAAGCAAGTCCTTCCCTTTAACTCAATGTGTTTTGTTTGAGGCTGTTTTGTTCTCATCAAGTTTTCACTGAACGAAGCATTCTTCAAGCACCGACTGTAGTTGCCCTGCACAGTACATAGGAGACATCAGAGGTGGGTAGATAAAGATGGAGCCGGGTAATGGATAACGATACCATGAGGATTTATTCTGCTATTCAGTCAACTTTTGTATATTTTAAATATTTTAGGAAAAAAATGTTTAATTACCCATTTATCCCCAAATGGGATTCTTGGGAGCCAAAGTTAATCAAATTCTTTGCATCAGTCACAACTTGTAGTAAGAGACCGTATAGACTGTGAGTGCTCAATAAATGCATACAAAAGCAAGAATGAAGTGCCTTCTGTATGCCATCTTCTGGTCTACAGAGCGAGGTGTGGTTTCCTGAGCTTACAGGCAGGCTCCTCTTCAGAGCTCTATCCTGAGTAGTCTGAAGAAGCCAGTCCTTCTGTCTTTCTCTCCAGCAACCAGAGTGGACAGGGGTCAAGACAAGTCCCAGATGGGACCAGGCTGGTACCCCCAAATCAACTGCTCCCTCTCACTTTCTCTCTCAGGGTCAGATGAGTTTTCCATCTAATCTGAGATGGGATTAAGTCGATTACTTTAATGTCATCAGGCACTTGATGTGTTGTCCTTATTATGAGGTTTACATGCAGTGGCAGGAGACTCTGCTAATTAATTTTACCTTAAACATTAGAAGGTCAGGTCCAAATAATTCAGCATGCAGATTTATGCAAAATAGGCAAATTAGCATTTGAGACAGACAAATGAGCCCCTATGTTTATTTTACTTTGTAATCAGGAGTTCAGCTTTGGACAAGGAGAAACGACGATGTGGAGGGTGTTTAATACCGTCACCAACAAGGTCCACAGTCTGTCGGGCACCCTCGATGCGGGGGGCTGGGCCACAGGTGTCGTCGTCCCAGCAGCCTGGCGCAGGGGCCTCTGTGCTGGCTCCCACTTCACAGGCAAGGAGTCTGCAGCTCAGAACAAGGCAGACTTTCGCACAAGGCCAGTAAGGACAAAGATGAGATCAGAGCCCAGGTCAGGTCTGCTTAAAGAGAACGTCTGTGCCTTTTGCAACCATTCAGCTCTGCCCACTGCCCTCTTGGCTGGGCAAAGAGAGATGGAGCTGGGAGGTGGGAAAGCACCTGAAAAATTGGGGTGGAGCAGGGCAGGTACCTCCAGGTTCTACCCAACCCCTCCACCCCTGGAAATGTTAAAAGGAACGGGTGGTAGAAGGAAGCAGTGACCTCTCGGACTGCCAGGGGCCACTCCTAAGCTATTGCTAGCGTGCAAGAACTGCTCAACTCAGGAGCACAGAATGTGTGATGTGGCGGGGTTGGGGGGCAAGGGGAGCTGTACCCGATTTGGCCCTGGGTTAGTGGAGCAATCCAGGCTGAGGTGTCTTAAGCGATGGCCTGACCCCATGTCAGTGCTGAACCAGCACAGGACAGATTCAGAAACTACTGAGTGTGTAATCTCAAGAGGCTGAGCTTCTTAGGGCGCTCCAGCCCAGATCCCCAGAGAGCCCCCGGAATCAGAATGCCCAGGGGCCACCAGGGAGCCCCCCGCAGAGGAATTCTAGGCTTCCCACCAACTGAATGATGGCAGCACCACCTGAGCCCTCCCACAGGAAAACTCCTTCCTGTAAGTTCTGCAAACAACTTCTTATACAAGGAATTTCTTGCCCCAATCAACTGTGGGTCTTGGCATCTAAGGTCTAGGATGCCTTTGTTATATAACAAAGCTGTAGGCATCTTTCAGAGCTGGCGACAGGAAGATAAACTGCCCCGCCCCATGTCAATAGCCACTGAGAATCCCGATCCACAGTGGACCATGTCCAGGGAATAAGAGGAATTCTCCAGCACACTGAGAGCCAAGCAGCTAGAACCCTAACGGAGATAAGGAGTCAACAGTACAGAGGCAACACAAAGATCCTCATCACATGCGCAGTGTTGAACATGTGAGATCAGTTCCCACAGAAAATAAACTAAACATCAGCTCACACTTTATGAAGAATGAGAAAAGCCTTTCAGCTCTTTTCAGGGGTACAGGGCACGTGCAATCAAGAGAAGTCGCATCGCCGTAAACACATTCATTACATGCACTTTCCATGTCAGAGATGATCTTAAAATCACACATTCCGAATAGAGAAACAGGCCTCCCTCCGAGATCAGACAGGGTCATGCTGTCAGCAAGCTGCAGAACCAGAACTCCAATCTCAATCTGATTCCTAAGCGCATGTTCTGAACTGCTCCACTTCACCTGACTCTAATCAGATGCATAGAGTCCATTCCTGTCTGTGTTATTGTCCAGCACCATTCGAATAAGGTCCTCAAAAAGCTACTCAGTGGTCTTAGGGATGCAAAGAAGTTGCTCTTTGAATATTTCCCATCACAGCCCTTTAAGACCTTGACATGGGGTTCTGAAAAGCCCTCAAGCTTCAGGCACATTACCTGGCCTTCCAGAGCCTGCTCCTCTCCCATCTCTCAAGGAGAGAAAAGAGCCCAGAGGAAAAGAGGTTTCAATATGTCAGGGGTGTCCCGGGTGCACAACACCTAGCATGGCATTGCAGGCGCAAGGAGAGAGGCTGAGAGTCCTGGGTGACCTTGACTCTGGTCTATTCACTCACCTGGGATGTGCTTGGCCCAGCCGATGATGACCACGAGCTCCCTGTCTGCCAGGTCACACAGTGTAGTCAGCGCCTTGATGTCGCCCTCAGGCATGCCGGGGGGAGGCATGGCGTAGAGCTTGTCGGGCTCGGCCACCAGCAGGTAGGAGACAATCTTCGTCACTGCAACAACCAAAGAGGGAAAGTCACCGTCTGGGAAAAGAGGAGGGGGGCCGGGGTGGAGCCTGAACAGGTTGGGATGAAAAGTCAGGTTACCAGGGACTGTCGTCTCCCTCCGTTGATGACCCTATAAGGCCACCAGCAGTGTGATCTGGGCAGTTGAGAAACACACCCCCATAGGATCTGGGGAAATCTGAGAACCTGCTCTGGGTGGGAGGGGAGAGGAGCACTTCTGGATGCCAGAGCCCACCCCCCTCCACTCCCCCCACCCCCCACCCCTGCGCTTCACTTAAGTTCTCCGACATCCCCAGTGGAGACAACTTCTAAAGGAGTCCAAGCACTGATGTCACCTCCCCAAGACCCACAACGCCCTGCCACCCAGCGTGGGAAGACGGCATTTCCCAGAGGGATGCCAGGCGCTCTGGGTACAGTGAAGGGGCCTGGGCGGCCCTGGCACACTCACGTGGCTTTTTAGTAGGGGGAGAAATCTGTAAGCTCAGGTATGGGCTGCTCTCTGCGTCCAGCCGCCGCTTGTATTTCTGACGGCCTCCACGCACTCGGTCTAGGCGTACGCCTGTTGGGGAGGAAAAGAAGGTGTCAGAGCTGCTCAACATCACTGTGCGCACTGGAATTCCAATGCTGGCTAAGTCGTTCAGGCACAGGCTCAGATGGACTTTTTTTTTTAAGAAACGATGCAGGCAAGAATGAAAGCGAGTAGGCAGGCAGCAGGGAGAGGGAGGAGGAAGAAACATTTTTATTTATTTTCTTATTTAATTGTATATCATGGTTGTTTCCCCAGCCCCAGGATGCAAACCAGGGTCCTTGGAATGTATATGGTATATGGACTGCAGTCGGCCAGAGGTGGTGGACCAAACCATTACTCCATCAAGGGGCAATTCAGGTGGCCTTTCACAATTGCCCCTGGCCAAGTGGCTGATGTATCCTAAAACAATTGTCTAACCCTACTAGTAGGCCCATCCCAGCAGTCTCAGGCCCAGTCCTGCCTTTCTGCATTCATGGTCCTCTCCCCCTGAAATCCATCCCGAGCAAATTCAGCTCTTCTGTCTCCTCCTCCAAGTGCTGGGGAAAGAGTCAGTGTGCTGTGAATTCAGGAGGGTCAGGTTCCAGACTGCCAAGAGATGAAAGGAATCTCTGCCACTGGCCAGCACTTCAAGAGCTGAAGCAAGAGTCTCTAGCTTTCCACTTAGAATGGAGTGCGCGCTCAGACCAAGTGTCATCTTCTGATCCTGCCCTCCAAGATTCTAGGATGGCATTCTAGAGCCTGCCGTCCACACGAAGTCCCCATGGGATGGGCAGGCAGGTGATCCTGACCACACCCGTGGAGAATCAACCTGAAGTCTGGACAGCACTATAGTCGCTCTACACTGACATTTCTAGGAGTGAGGTCCTATTCTAGAAACATCTGCAGGTCATTGTGTCCATACCGCCTTCGAGAAATCTGCCTCACCCCAGCTCCTGCTGTGAAGAAAGACGTGGTACCATATGGCACTCTCACACTGTCAGAGCGGATGGACCTAAGGGAGCACCCACTCCAAAGGCACACAACCATAGGTCCTGACCCGAAAAGATGGGCGGCCCCATTGAGTTACCTTGAGCATGAACCACAAAGAGGACATCTCTTTACCACAAGATGGGCCCTAACTAAAACACCCCCACCCCCCCCCCCCCCCACCCCCGTCTCCTAGGGGACCAGCCAAGTACAAACTTTGGTTCCTTTCTCCAAGGTCACCAAATCAAGCTGACTCCAACTACAGAAATCAAGCAGCCCAGGTCTTCCTCTGCACACTCTCTGGAGGCCAAAGCATGTACTGGTGACACGGGCGCAGCCAACTGGCTCAGACTCAAGATCAAACGGCACAAAGTCAAAGGAAGGGTGAGGACTGCTGAGGGCAGCAACAAGGTGTGGGCAGCCCTGGCCAGAGTTCCTGGTTACAGCACCTCCTGCACCTGAATTCTCCAGGACGTCCCCTGGTCCTCCTCCGGCTTCTAAGTATAGTCCTTGAGCCTCCGATTTCCAGTGAGCCCCTTCTGGGATTGAGTCTCCAAGGGCAGAACCTGAGACACTGTCGTGTGTACAGCCAGCTGGGGAGAAAGCCTCCAGCAGGAGAAAGGCTACCACGGGTGTGCTCCTGCGCAGGTGCCCACTGCGGGCGCCTGAGGTTCCATCTCACTGAGAACCCTGGGAGACAGTGTCGCACACACCTCCGCTGCTCTATGCTGTTTCGGGTATTTAGCCACCTCTCCTGTCCCTGCAGAGCATGCTCACTGGCCAGAGAAAGTCCCAGGCAGAGCTGTAGTCTCCAGATGGCAGGGCAGCACACCTGTGAATACATGGGTCTGACTGCTGCCTTCCTTCTCAAAGTGTGGTCCACAGCAGCATCAGCACATCGGCAGCATGAAGGAGCTGGTTAGAAATGCAAACACCTCAAGCCTGGCCCCAACGAACCAGTCAGCATTTTAATAAGGTGAATCAGAAGCACCGGAGAGTTTGAGAAGGGCTGTGGGGCAGCATCCAGCAGATGTGGCCGTCCCACGGACCTCCTACTTTGACCTTGAAGGGGACAGGCGAATCCCATCTAGTTCAAAACCTACACCCATGTTCTGGGATGTTCTAGGAGAACTTTGGTTCACATTCGCCCCCTTTGCCCTCCATGTCCCTTCTATGATTGCAGGAGCAGGCACATGGAGATGGGAGGCATGTTCATCCTTTGAAACTCGCTGGAGAAAGTTCCCTGTTTAGAAGAGTTGTCCCGGCCCCATCATGGGACAAAGCAGCTGAACCCAGGGGCCAGGTGCCCTCATCAGTGTTCAAGAAAGCCTCGATGGGGGGGGGCATGAACATGCCTCCTGCCTTGCACCCGCGTGCAGCCTGGGGCCTGTTCCTGCACCAGCAGCACACCAGGCCTCCCCTACTAAGTGGCCCTCATAGGCAGGCGTGCTCACCACCGTCTCCAGGGTCTGCCCTGGCGCCCAATGCACAGTGGGTGCTTAGAAAATAAGAGACTGACCACCACCACCTCATCGTCATCACCTTTTCCCAGCACTGCAGACAGCTTTCTGGTAAATCACGTGAACGGTAATGCTGCATGCCCCGGTGGCCTAGCGGTTAAATCCACGGGGCAGAGTCTACATACATCCTAAGAACCCAGGGTGGTGGGGAACAACCAAGAGGAACAACTAAATAAGATAAATAAAATGCCCCTTTCTTTCTCTTCCTGCCTGACTCGCCTTCACTCCTGCCAGCACCTTTCCTTTAAACAATAATGGTCATGAAAACAGCCTAATTTATGGGGGATTTTCTGTATATATTTCCCTGTTTCATGCACAACGAGAAACAGATGCTATTATCCCCATTTTACAAGTGAGCAAAACGGAGATTCTGCATACCCTGGTGGAGTAGCGGTTAGGTCAGCCACCCCCAAAGGAGCACAGGCCACATACATGCCAAGGACCCGGGTTGACCTCCCAGGTTGGTGGGAGGGTTTGGGGGGTGGGGGAAAACCTATGAGGACAACTAAGTAAAATAAAATGCTTCTTCTTCCTCTCCTTCCTGCCTGACTCGCCTTCATTCCTGCCTGTTCCTTTCCTTTAAAATAAAAAAAAAAACAACTGAGGTTCAGGGAGATTTAGCCATTTGAACAACAAAAGCACCAGCATCCAGATTCTGCCTTTCCGGTTATGACCTCCCAGGGCACAGCTGGCTTCCACTCTCCTCTAAACTTTCTCCTTCAGATCTTTACAGCACAATAATCAATGGCTCCAATCAATAAACATATCAATTATCAGGTTATTCTGCTTTTAAAAAAAAAATAGCCTTTGGGTTTGATTGTGCACAAACTGATATCTGGGGTAAATGTGTTTGCTCTCCTCGCTTCCTGTCGGCTCTTCCAAGACCTGCTCTAGACATGAGCCCAGAATCGCTCCAGCCCAGGGCATCCAGTGATCATGGCCAAGCTGGCCTCATGGTCGTGGCTTCATCATCAGGTCTGGAGGAGAGGTCAACGTGATACCAGCTCTACTCACCACATATGGCCTTTGTGACAATACTGACAGACTGGAAGAAAAGGCTCTGTACACTGGAATGCGGTTCCAGAAGGATGCGTGAGGATATACCACACTCTGTATGTGGGTGCTCACCGGCCACTTCTCGCGCATTCCCTTTATTGTCATCAACTCTAACTCACTGGTTCTCAGAGGACAGGGCCCTGGTCTGCTGCTGAGCTCCACCCAAGCCTCGCTGTGGGGTTTGCTACAGACCATGCAGGGCAGAGACCTCTGCTTCCCAATCCTTAGGCTGGGGTTAGAGTAGATGGGCCCCTCCCAATGTCACCAAGTGACGTCACCGGTCCCACCCACACTAGCCCAAAAAGAAATCCAAACCCTGGGCTCACCCTTGAAGCCCAGTCCAAGTATGACTTCTCTGGAGAAGGAGTATACTCAAACATACATACACACACGCATGCACACGCACACGCACGCAAGCACATGAGCGCGCGCACCCCTGTGCTCAGCCTCTATTACAACAGCTGGGGTCAAACATGCTTCACAATACACCAAATACCCCTTTCCTTGGTGAACGGTGGGCATCTCCTAGTCAAAGACTTTCATTCCTCTTTGCAGTTCACACTCAGCATCCAACCCTCATAGGCCACCAAGTGTCTGAGTAAAGTATGTGCCCCGTGAAAATGAACCCTTTAGACTTAGGAAACAACTCTCAGTTCCAGTCCTTTCCCCAGTTTCCATTGTCCCTTAAGCCTCCAAAGATTCCGTCCCTTAAGGCAGCCCATTCTTCATGAAAGTTTCCCCTTGGATTGAGCAAAATTCTGCCTCTGGATCACACCCCACCTTCCAAACAAGGTGTTTCCCTTCTACAACACAGCCCTGCATACATTCTGGGCGCCTCTTTCCTTGGCCACCTGCCCTTTTATTTTCTCTATCTGCACAGTATTTTCAAGCCAGTCGCCTCTATGCTTTCTATCATTTGTCTTTGTTCACGTGGTCTGCTCTGAACTAGGACTGGTCAGCTCCTCAAGGGCAGAGACTGTGGACAGAGGCCTGAATTCCTCTGCACGCCGCCTAAACAGACATTGGCCAATGATGCTTCTACTTGTTATCTGTCCATGTGCTTTTATATGTTTTTGAGTAAGCTGATCACAATTTGAATACGCAAGAGGTACCAGTGTGGACTGGGTCCCCGTCCTGCGTGCTGCAGGAAACACTGTCTGTGCTTCTTTCAGGCCACCATATTCTAATTATTGAACCTTGCAGACATTATTAGCAGTTTTACTCCCGTTTTCATTCCAATCCCCCTCCTCCACGTAACAGAACCCAAGACTTGTTCATGGAGGTAGTGGGTCCAAGACAGTCCCAGCAACTGTTCCCCAGGCTCCCAGTTTCCTGGGTGGCGGGGCCGGTCATGTGACCTGTCCTGGCCAATAGGAGGTAAGGGGCAGCCCATGGACTGGCTTCTGGGAATACCTCTGCTTTTCCCGTAAAAGAAAGACATGTTGGTGCAGCTCTTTTACTTTCTCTTTGCCCTGACCTGGAAGGTGACTCCTAGAGGTGGGGCAACCCCCTTGCCATCATGAGACAGCTCCGTCAGCTCACTAGGAACCCCAGAGAAGAAAGAAAGTGCCCGAGTCCTTGACGCACAGGTGAGAAGCCGATGCAGTGGCATCACCCGTCCCCACACCACCTCTCGTTAGGCGGGGAAGCAGTCTCGTTCACCTGTGCGCATGTCAGCAGCAGTCACGGTCTCTGTAATCTGCAGCCAAAAGCAACTTTCGCTGATACAGTGGGCAGGCAGCTGCTTCTAAAATAAGAAAGCTTAAATCTTACCAACACGTGATGGAAAGAGAGACTGGAACTTGAAATGGGCGTGGTCTTAGTGTTCCTATTCTTACTTTAGTACAATTAGTTCTTATATTAGTAGCTCAAAGTAGACACCGGAAGTCTAGTAAAAAGACTAATTACTTAGAATACTGTCTGGGATTAGGTTGTGTCACCTTAATGCTATTTTCTGAATTTCAAAATCATGAATAATATAATGTTAAGTGTTACAGATCACAAATACTGTTTTAAAAAAAAAAGGACATATCTTTTATTTGCATCATTGTCTAACACTGTTTAATCACTTAACATGCGCAGGTCAAAATGTTAGTATTCATAATTGTGCTGTGGATGCAAAAAGACTGAAAACCACTGACATCCATGATCCTGTTCTTGTGAAAACTCAGTCTTTTACTTGAGCCCAGGATCAGGGAATTGTCTCCCTTCTTAGCCAACATGATAACCCCCTAAAGTCTTATAGACACAAAGGTAAGCAGAATCTATATCTATGACCAGTTATTACCTGGTGTGGACCCCTGCTCTAAGCATTGCATGTATATGTTATTTCAGGAATTGCAACAACCCTATGAGGGATCTTCTATTACCCCATTTTACAGATGGACAAAGTGAGGCAAAGAGAGGTTGAGTAACCTTGTCAAGATCACACGGGTAAGAATGTGGCCTGACTAGAGTTTGGGACCTCAAAGCCCCAAGTCTGTGCAGAAGAAAATCAGCAGAGACCTGGGCCAGGCCCCACTGTCCATCTCCAGGAGCACCGTTCACCTAGAATTGGGTCTGAGCTGTGCTCCACAGCGGACACTCTGGCCTACATGGGCTCTGCTAAATGGCTTCCCTCATGACTGGTGGGAGGAGCCTGTCCAGAGGCCATTTAAGAATCAGGTGAGAATCAATCTGTAGAAAATCCCTACTATGGCATCTGACTTCCACCTTCTGTCAGAGCCAGGGGCAACTCTGTGCTGGTGGGTGGGCTGGCCCTTCAGTTCCACACTCCACTCTTGTCTGCCCTGCTCCATCACCTGGGATCCCCTGTCCTCTGGCTTCCAACCAGGATTGCTGCCCAGAGGCACTGCTCAAGATCCGAGAGCAAGGGACTTGGGGGGACTTGTTCCTAACTCCAGTCCCCCCCATTTTACTCCCATCCGGTTGAACCACAGTGTGTCCTAGACTTCCAAATACAGCCACGGTTCTCAGTGGCTTCCCTGGAGCAAATCCCACCCCATCTCTTCAGGCTGTGAGGGGTGGGGGTGGTGGTATGCTGCAGGATGCCCACTATTGCTAGTCCCAGAGATTATTATTACCTTGGCCTGGTTTTCTTGACCCCCTCCCACTCCTCTGTAAATGGTTCCTTCACTAACTCATCTTTGTGACCCCTGTGAGGGGTAATCTATAAGGTCATAGCTGGTTGTGACCAAGGCAGTGGGGAGATGGAATGGTGTTGCTCACCCCTGGGGGGAAAGACAGGGGAAAGACATGTGAACAGGAGTAGCCAAGTCCATCCTGGATGCAAACATCCAGGGGCCTTCCTGGCTGTGGCTTGCTCTGCTAGCTGGTGACTGTTTGCTCTAAGAGTGGCATCTGGGATATTGCCCAGAGAGAGGCCGTAAGGCAGAGGAAAGAAGCACTAGTCTCAGGGTCAGACAAGGGTGTGATCCCTGACTCTAGCCTTTACTACCTGAGTGACCTTGAGCATATTTCTTCACCTCTGTGCCTCAGTTTCTGCACCTGTAAAGTGGGGATAATACTAGTACTTGCCTCATAGGATTATAGTCAGGATTAAATTAGTTAGCACATATAAAGCACTTAAAGTATGTAGAAGGCACAGAGAAAGTGCTCAATAAATATTAGCTAATATTATTAAAAATACTTCACCTTCAACACTGTTCTGTCTCTTGACTGTATGTCATTATTTTGTTTGTGATATTGCAAGAGTTTTACAGTGTTACCACTGGCGAAAACTGGGTAAAAGCTACATGGGATCTCTGCATTATTTTTTACAACTGCGTGTGAACAGACAAATATCTCACATGAAAACTGAAAAATTTCAACTATTTATGGAAATGTAAAATGGTACAATGATGTGGAAATTCGAGTGGTTCCTCAAAGGAAGAGAATTATAATATGATCCTGCAATTCCGCTCCTGGGTACATACCCATAAGAACTGAAGTCAGGATCTCAAACAGATACTTGTAAACCAATGTTCACTGCAGCAGTATTTACAATAACCCGCGTGTCCAGATGATGGGCAAACAAAATGAGCTACATAATATACATGCAATGGACTATTACTGAGCCATAAAAAGAATGAGTTTCTTCTGACATGTTATGACACAGATGAACCTTGAAAGCACAATGCTAAGTGGAATAAGCCAAACACAGAAGGGCAAGTGTTGTGTATGACTCCATTTATATGAAATACTGGAATAGACAATCAGAGGCAGGAATTAAAGACTGAAAGTTCCCAGGGCCTGCGAGGAGGCAGAACATGGAGATATTAATGAGAACAAAGTTCCTGTTTAGGATGATGAAATAGTTTTTGAATAATGGTGATGGCTGCAAAACGCTGTGCATGTACTCGATGCCACTGAATTGTACACTTTAAAAATGGTTTTCAAAATGAGAAATGTTATAGCATGAAAACTTAATCATGTAGTATACCAAAAACAAGCGAGCTGTATGCTTTAAATGGGTGAGGTGGATACCAACATGTTAATTTTCCGTGGCAGTAAAGCTATGAAAAGTGTTTTTAATGCTTCACCTTTCTCAGGTTAGAGAAATCAAATAATATAAAATATGTGAAACATAGAAAAGCCTACATAAGGCCCTCCACAGTAATTCCTTTCCCTTTCTCTGGCTACAGAAGGTGGTAGGGTCTGATCTGAGTTGCCAGCTTTCTTCAGGGGGAAAAACAGACACGCATTCCCTTGGTTACAACTGCCACAGTCAGATACGTTAAACAAAAAGCCTTAAGAAAGTCAGAGAGGTTAGATATCGTGTCTAGGGGCACCCAGCAATAACACAGGTACTCCCTGTCAAAAATGGGGACAGAGCTCTGCCCTTGGATAGTCATATGGGGTCCCCAAGCCTGCAGGTCCCATCATTGGGCTGGTGCCCCTGTATCGCAGGTTCCAATCCCACTCTCCAGCTGCAGATCACTCTGGGGCAGAAACTCCTAGGGAGGAGAGGAGCAGGTTACCAGGATCCCTGGCCCATACTCCATCACTGACCTCTTCAACACACTGCAGGCACAGCAGGGCAGCCAGAACCCGCGGCTGTCACGTCCTGTATCAGATGTCCACTTGCTGACTTGATAAGATCAGCTCTGACTTTTTTCTTAATGGAAGTAAAATAATTCCTGCTTCCCTCCACCTCCCTGCCTTCTTCTCATTCTCCCTCCCTAAGCTGGACCAGATCCCAGTCTTTTGGAAGTAAAAATAGCCGAGTGTGCAGGGGCCACAGCCACGGTGGGGGCAGTTTAAGTTTCTTTTATACCCAGATACTAAAAATAACCCACAAAAGCTCTGCACCTGGCCCGGAGCCTGTCATGGGCAGCCTGGCACATGTCTCTGCCCACAGGAAAGGCCCAGAGAAGGTTGGACAAGGAAGGGCCTCTGGATTGGTGTCCTCTTGCCACCGCTGCAGAGATGCTGTCCTGTCTAAGAGCACACTGCAAAGTTGTCATGGTCAAGACTCCTCTTCTCCTGACCCAGGAACCCTCCCACCTCTACCTCTAACTCAGCATCCTTGGTTTATTCACGATGTGAGCATGTCACAAGTATGCAGTGCTTCACACTCTACAAAGCTATTTCTCTATCTCGTCTGATCTGCATAAGGTTCAGCAGTGGAGAATGCATGATTAAAATTATTCTCATGTGGCAACTGAGGCTGAGAAAAGGCAGGTGGCTTGTTCAGGGTTGCAGGGCCAGGAAACGTCAGGGAGGCTGCCTGGACTTTTACCTCCCAGTCCTGCAGGGCCACCAGAGTGCCTGCAAAGAATCTGAACGATAGAGACTTTGACGACTGAGGATTATGAGCTGACCGTCCAACTAAAGGCAATTTGCCATGCTGGAGCATGAGTGATTCCTAAGGTCCTTTCACTTCTGAAAGTCTAATCTGGCAGTGACACATGTTAATCTGGCTTCAGGAGTGTCTTAGCTGGGCTTCGGAATTCTGTGAAGTTCCTAAAGTGGCCTTCACAACTGTATGTGTAGGTATTCATGCATGTTTTACTGTATTTTCTGAAGAAGCTGAGTCCTGAAATCAGGAACTACCGCATTAAGAGGCTGTTAGAGTAGACAAATACACGAATCAAGAAAATTCATCACTAAGTCCAATAAACAGGTCCGAAGAGTAAACAAGGGGAGTGATAGGAGATAACGAAGTGGGAAAAGAGGCCATTCTGAGATGATGTTAAAGGATGGAAGGGTGAGTAGTTAGTCATGGGGAGAACACTCTAAGGAATGGCCTGAAGATCCAAGGTGGATCTTCAGAGTCTGTCACACTTGACGCAGAGTAGGAGAGGGGGCAGGAGAGAAATGGTACAAGATGGCGCTGAAGAGGCAGGGAGAGGCTCACCTCACAGGGTCTTGAAGACCAGAGTTGTGTGTTTCGATTTTATTCCAATGTATGCTTTATTCTAAATGCAATGTAAAGTCACTGAAAGATGTGAAGCAAAATGACAGAATTATTATCTGTTTTAAAAAGATCACTCTAGATGCCATGGGAATGAGGTTAAATAGGACCAAGAGGAGAATCAGAAATCCAGTTAAGACACTGCTGTGATGGTCCAGGAAAAACGGTGCACTGCTGGGGCAGGGTCATAGCCATGGAGGCAAAGAAAAGTAGGAGATCTGCAATACAGTTTGGACTTTGACTTAGGAGGAATTCAGAGGCCTTCAAGGTTTGGCTTGAGCACCAGATGGGATGGGGAAGCGTGGGAGTGGTGGAGGGAGGCGTCAGTGATTCTTCATGACAGGCCCAAGTAGAGAAGCCAATAAGGTAGTTACGGAGAAGTCTGAAATGCAGAGGTGGTGAAACTGCAGGTCTACCCTGAGAGTCACCTGTATCTAATGTTGAATCTAGAAGAGATCACCTGCAGGCAGAGGTGAAGAGGGTCCAGTTCCAAGTCCTGAATAACACCAACATCATGATGACTAGGAGGGCTGGCCAACTGTTTGGAATGTTCCGAGAAGCTGAGCAAGGAGAAGACAGACAAATGCCAACTTTGGTAACTCTGGGGCTGTGTGGGGCAGGTTCAGGGACACAGGAGAGGAGCCCTAACAGAAGACATAGCAGTTTAGGAAATATTTTTAATGACTAAAAAGTGTGTATCATAAAGAAAAAGACTGATCGATTCACTTCATTAAAATTACTCATGTCTGATCACAGGACTCTATAAATAAAAGGAAGTCACAATCAGATTCTTTGCAGCACCAACAACTGAAAAAATAACAAATGAAATGACCAACATATATAAAGAATTTCTACAGCCAATGACAAAAAGGAGAAAGGCTTGAACTAGTACCACAGAATAGGAATTCCAAGTGGCTAATAAATAAACAAATGCATCTATTGCCAAGAAAATATGGCAGACTCTGGTGGAAGAGTGGTTTAGTCCACCAGGTGCAGCCCACATGTATCCCAGGGTCCCCCATTCAAGACCCAGGGCCTGGGGAAACAACCAAGATGAAAAAATAAAGTATCAAAATGCTTCTTCCGGCCATACCCTGATGGCCTAGTGGTCTAGTGCACGCTGGGAGCAGTCCCATGTACATCCCAAGGTCCTGGGTTCAAGACCTGGGGCCGGGGGAAAAGAACCAAGATGAACGACTAAATGAAAATAAAATAAAGTCCTTCTTCCTCTTCTCTCTGACTTTTCACTCACTTTCATCCCCGCCTCTACACCTTTGCTTTAAAAAATAAATTAATTAATTAATTAATTTAAAAAAGCTGCTTCTTCCTCTTTCTGCCTGCCTACTCACCACTTTTTCTGACTGCACCTTTCCTTTAAAAAAAAAAAGAAAAAGAAAGAAGGACAGAAGCTACAGTCAACAGCCAAAAAAAATACTTCTCGAAATGATCATCAGTTACAACTCACACACACTGGCAAGCATGTGAAGTCACCAGGACATTGGAACACCAGTTATAAGCCAGTACAACCAAATCAAAGCAAATCAAAGCAGCTGAAGATACACACACCTGGCACCTCTACCACCAGGTCTGTGTGCCATGACACACTTTTCAGCTGGGAAGGAAACATGAGCACAGCACCAAGTGTGTTAGCAAAACCCAAGTTCAATGTCTCAGCAGCAGCAAGGGCAAAGAAGTCTACATCTACGGCCAAAGCAGCCCTCATCTTTCACCAGCTCGCAGCCCTGTGCATTCATCGCCACATCGCCTGGGCTGAGGGCACTGCAAGGGGGAGAGTTAAGCAGTTGTGACATGACCTTTTAGCTGGCAAAGCCTAACATATTTACACTCGCTGAATCCTGTCACACAGAAATGAAAATGAATGAATGACAGTACCAGGAGACAAGAGGCACTCATCTCTAATCAAATGCAGAAATACAGACAAAGTCTAACTTCATCTAAAACCAAAAAGCATGATATTAGCAGAATACAAATGTACGATAAAGCTATAAAGAAAGACAAGGGAAAATCATTACTCCCCTGGTGGAGTAGTGATTTGGTCAGCTGCCTCCAGCTTAAGTGCAGTCCACAACGATCCCAAGGACCTGGGTTCGTGTCCCAGACTAGGAAAATATCCAGAATGTATAACTTAGTAAAAGTAAATAAAATGCTTCTTCTTGTCTTTCTTCCTGCCTGTTTGCCTGCTCTCCTTCATCCCTCTGTGCAAATTTCCTTTAAAAAAAAAAAAAGGAAAAAGAAAGACAAGGGAAGACAGTGCAACTCATGACAACGGGTACCTGAGAATAATGAAAATAGGGAAGGACACAGAGGAAACCCCAATATTAGAAGCAATTTTCTCTTCTGGCAGCAAGAGGAAGCTATCAGTGTCAAAAGGAAAGAAAAAAGAGATTTGGAGTAGTTATCTAGAAAGAAATTTTAAGTTACATACTAAAACACTTCCAAACCAAGGGAGCTGTCGCCAGGCACAGGGCATCCCAGATAAAGACTAGGTTCCGGACGTCCCTGCATGAGGTGTGTGCGCGGGACGAGGTGCCACCAGCGGGCTGTGACTGCATGGAGCCCTGGCCCTGCAGGTAATCTGGGTTTGTAATCGGTGGTCTGGGAGGTGAAGATAACCTGGTCCACAAACGAAAGTCACTTGCTAAGAAGGCAAAGTTGCCAGGCTCCTGGGACACCTTTCATCTTTGTTATCTGAGGATGAGAGAGAACCAAAACTCTTCTACCTAGGTGTCTGGTTTTCTTGTTTTTGTTTTTGAGAGAGGAAAAGGAAAATGGGAGTCTCTTTTAGAGAAGCTTAGGCTTTTTGAAATATAGTATAAATATTTTTCATAGTCTACTCAATGCTTATTTTTTAATGAAGTTTGTTTACTCTAACATTTTGTTTTCATTTAGCTGTTCATCTTGGTTTTCCCACCCTACCCCTCCACCCGCTCCCACCCTGGGTCTCAAAGCCAGGACCTAGGGCTATATGTGCACTGCACCTGGCACTTACCCAGGGCAGCTTGTTTTACTTTTCAAGGACACTTGTTAGTTGAGGCAAGGAAGTGGCTGGAAGTGCTCTTAATCCTTTTACTGAGAAAAGAAGCAGGGAAAGGTAAGAGGATTAAAATGTGCTTTTTTATTTTATTTTTGTTTTATAATGGAAGACAATCAGCTTGCTTACATGCTGATGCAAATGATCCAGAAGTGAGTTCAAGCTGGATGATGCTGGAAGCAGAGGGAAGTCCCTGCTAAAGAAAAAGGGCCCAGGGAGACAGGACAAGCCCCTGGTGGGGAGTGGTCACCACACATGGCCTCTAATCCATGAAAACAAACTCAAAGAGAAAAGAAAAACTGAGAGGTGGAGCGAGGCTAGCTTTCCACAGGAGCAGAAACCTCTCCCACTGGTGCAAAGACAGCAAACATAAGACAACAAGCAGGTAGGTTTGTGAATTCAATAGCAGGAGGGGGAGAAATTCCTCACGTGGCCATTTCTACTTTCTCAAAAGAAAAAATGAAGCAAGGTCGTCAGCCCTGGAGCAGGCAGGGGGGCCAATGGAGCTTCAGCACCGCCTTCTGGACCACAGAAGACTAGTCACAGGAGTGATGACCTTCTTCAATCAACGGCCAACATCCAACGCTGTGGCACAACCCAGGGACCTTCCCTGATGAGTTGTGAAAATGGTCTCTTTTGTTCCCATTTTACAGGAGGAAAAGGAGGCTTAAAGAAGTGTAAGCAAATCACCAGGGAGCTGGTTAAGTGGTGAAACGGGTTTAGTGGGGGCTGCAGGGCCACTCTTCTCCAGCACTGACACACTGAACACCCCAGTGGACAGCGGGGTTCAGCACAGACAAGGTCATCATGGCGCCTAAGTAGCCTAGAGGCTCAGGTCACGTGGGAAAAATGTCTGACCCATTAGATGTGATTGTGTGTGTGCGCGAGTGTGTGATTGTGTGTGGGTGTGTGGGTGTGTGATTGTGTGTGTGGGTGTGATTGTGTGTGTGGGTGATTGTGTGATGGTGTGTGTGATGGTGTGACTGTGTGATTATGTGTGTGTGATTGTGTGTGATTGTGTGTGTGTGTGATTGAAAGTGGAGCAGAAAACAAACATACATCAGCATCTTGGGCTCTCGTTTGTTTCCGAACACTAATATATTTTGGAAAAGAAAGACTTTTTCAAGGTAAGTCATCTCCCATCCATTCTCTTCATTCACAGGGCCAGAAAAGTGGTATTTCTGGCATGGTGGAGAGGCAGCATACTCTATAAATACAAAGCCATTAAATCCCATGCAGTGGGAACCTGATCAGGGCCTCCTTTTAATTTCCTGACATGAGCTGGCCACTAACCCAATTACCCAGCATCCCTGAGGAGCCGCCGGCCTGCCCAACGAGCACAAAGAGTGAGCGCACACGGCGTGGACGGCAGCCCAGCTCTAGCTGAAATCAAATACCTGTTAGAAAACACTTGTGGAAGGGAAGGCAGAGCCCAGGGAGGAGGAAACTGAGCGGGACTGGGAGGGGTGGCTTGAAGGAGGTGAGGTGAAGGGAGGAGACAGTGAAGCTTGCAGGGACAAGCCGTCTAGAGTGAGTGGCTGGAACCCCAGAGCTGGACTGACGCCTTAGCAGGAGGCAGGCTGTGAATTGCAGTCGATGGTTTTCCAGGTCCTTCTGGCCGAGACTGTCAGTCCACACTCCAGCCAGGCTGGGAGGCCCACCGACTGGGGCACGCTCTCCATTGTCTTCCCAGGGGAACATCTCATCCTGATTTTAGGCCCCAGACAGGGGGTCTAGACAGAGGCCACCCTCTAAGAGACCCACCAGCAAACCCAGGAAGAAAAGCGGGCCAACGGACACCAGTCAGTTCACCCAGTCCATTGGGTGGGCTAGAGAGTTGCGTGCACACAGACCAGGTGTGAACCCCAACTACCTATCCGTGTTGTGCAGGTGATGAGACAGGCCGAGCGTGCCAGCGAGAACTAACACATGGCAAGCAGCCCTGGGAGCTGGGCGTAGCACACAGGCACCAAGCCCTAACCCGCTGCGCTTTGCATTCAACTCTTAGAGGAAGGATAGGCACTTTTCCCCCTGAAAATACAGGCGTTCCTGCACTGGATTTGCATGAAGCCAGACAGGCCCTGGGGCACTGAATTCCAGGCAAGGATTCCACAGCCAACAACACCAGCCTCGGAAGACATTCAAAGACACCCAGAGCTAGGGGTAGAAGGGAAAACAGTGTTGAGATGGCGGGGAGAGGAAGGGAGGGGAAGCCAGCACCCTCATTCTCTCCTCCCCACTCTCCCTGCAAAGCCCAGGACCCCAGTCCCTGCCTCCAAGCCTGAGGCCCATGGTAGAACTTTAAAGAGAGGGCGCAGCCCAGGGAAGGTTGGAGTTTGTTTTTCTGAGGTTGTAGTCTGAAGACAGGGAGCTCCCTGAGACAGGGAGCTTGCTGGTCCCCGGGGGTCTGAGCTCCTGATTGCAGAGGCGGGCGGGGGACACCCAAACAAAAGCAGGAACCAGGGCGGCTGCCAAGAGCCCCGGCCTGGCAGGGACCCAGGCCCCTCAATGAGGCCCTCTCCTCCTAGGGGCAGTCCCCATGGAGAGCCAGATCCCAGGATCTCCAAGCCTCTGGGCTACAGACAGGGGGCCTGTACACAGAGGCGCTGCTTTGTCCACACTCAGAGCCTTTGTGTCGTCTTCCCCCTTTGGATTTAGAGCTGCCAGTGCTGGGGTGGCTGGCGGGGCCAGAGGGGGCGGGTGCTGTGACTGTGCCCTTCTCCAGGCAGAGTCCAGAAGGGCCTCTCCAGGCTGGGCCCCAGCAAGTGTCCTCAGCCATCTGCCCCGTGGAGCCATGGGCCTTGGAGACTCGGCAGCCACCCCAGTTAGAGGGCTCTCTGCACCCCATCCTGCGTGTTGTGTCCTGTGCTCCCACCACAGGGTTATTTATAGAGGGGTGGCCACTATCGGGGCCCACCCTGCAAACCCCCTACCTCAGGCAGGCCCATGTCCCCCGCCACCACCCCGCATCTCATGCTGGGCCATCAGCTCCCTCTGGCTTCTTACAGGGGCCCCAGAACATCTGTAGCTAATGGAGTATGCACTTGGCCACCTGCTTTGACATCAGTGATTCCCGCCTCTTCCTGGGGCGGGGTGGGGGGCACTGAGCACCCCATCTTTTCCCAGCACTGTATGACCTCCAAGCATGATCCCCCAATGAAGCTGCAGCAAGTGTCTAAGCGTGAGGAGCCATGTACACCTCAAAGAGGTTCAATGAAGCAGCTGATGAGACGGTCTAAAGGGGTTCCCTGTAGGGTACCGGTGTTGAGAAACCACTTCAAGACTTACTTACACAGGCAGAGATACTGGGTCGAGCTGGGGGAAGTGGGGACTAGAAAGGAAAGCAGAGGGAGGGGTTCTGATTTCTTCAACACAGGGTGGGGGCGGGCGAAAGCCCTCCAACCAAATGGTCCTACTAGACAAGACATCTTAAATTCTGCCCCCCTCCCTCCAGGCACCTTCAGGAGGGAGAAGTGCCCCAGGCTCCTAAAGGCTGGGCTGGGATTCCAGGAGTCCCTCCCTGTGAGAGGCGCATTCCAGACCCATCCCTCCCTTCTAGCCTCCCAGCCCCTCCCAGTCATCCCACCATCCTATCAAGTGATCAGATACACTCCTTTCCAGCCTCCACCCACTTCTAGAAGGATCCCAGAATCACACACATTGATCAGTAAGAATTTCCACTGGCTCCCCTGGAAAGCTGGGAAGAGGGCGCACACAGGATCCTGAACTGACCAAGAGGGAGGTAGAGACCCAGCGTGGCCTCAACAGCGAGCCCCATTCATTGGAATTATTTTAGTAGCCTCTTTAAAGAGGCTTTAAACGAAGCATGCATGTCATGGTCATTACGCTTTGTTTAACCCCACATATCCAGGCTACCATCATCTCAGCATGCGATCATTTTTGAAAAATTATAACCACACGAGTTTATCTTTCTTTCTAATAAGTCTTCCAATCCAGCCTGTGATTTCTACCAAGGTCCCTGTGGGACCGCACAACTCTAGAGGATAGAGAGGCAGAGGGGATGGGAGGCGAGGAACAGGGCAGAGAAAGGAACACAAACCAAGTGACAGCAGGGCCCTGAGTACCCAGTGGCTGTCCCAGTGCAGTGAAGAGTGTAAACTTGTCACCCTGGGCCTTAAAGGCTCTGCTCTGAGCACCATAGATGCGCCAGGCTACTGAGAGGTAAAACACATCTGCAGCTCACCCCTCCAGGGTGCAGGGGGTTTGCCCCCAAAGCAGGGCTTCCCCGAGTGCCACGCCGGCTTTCTGGGATCGCGTGGGACTAGGTGTCCCGAGTGAAGAACATGCCAGTCCTCCCTGCCTCCTGACACCCGTGTCTCCTCCAGGGGTGGAGCTGCAGCAGCTGCAGGATGCGGCCGGATTTCAGGGTGAGAGGAAGACGGGCACCCGGGGCAGGGTCTCCACCTGGGACCCAGGGAAACCCCGTGCACAGGCAGCGCCCCCGAGAGTCCACAGCTTTTTCACAGAAGTCCCGCCCAGGGGGTCTCCGTGAAGTCCCGGCAGGCGTGTGGGGTCTCTTACCTTCCTTCAGCATCCCCACTTTGAGGCATTTCATGAAGCGACAGGCCTGGCAGGACTTGCGCCTGCGCTTCGTGATCTCACACTCGTTGGTGGCCGGGCAGCTGTACTCGATGTTCCCTGCAACCAGAGACAGACAGGGTTGCAAAGGCCAATGGGGATGAAGCGGGGACCTAGCAGGGACCCCACCCGGGGTGGGGAACACAGGTTCTCAATGTAGGTGCTCCGAGGTACTTGTCAGAATGCCTCCCGTTCTCTTACAGACCCCAGTTCCCGAAGTCACCACCCAGAGTTGTGAAGCCATCACTGAGCTGGGGCAGCAAAACTCACTCAGCTGGCATTTCATTCCGGGAAGAGAACACCCCTGTGCTGACCGGAGGGTCAGCGCTAACCACTGGCCCCCGTGCCCTCCAGCCTGGCCCCCAACTCATGGGACAAGCCCCTTGGATGCTTTGCTGGCTCGGAGGAACTCACGTTCCTCTGCGAGATCATGTACATAACACTACTTAGAAAACTGTAAAGTGCTATTCAGTGTGAGCTGGTGAATCTACAAGCAACTTCATTACTGCAGGGGGGTTGGGGTTCATTTTCCACGTCTCCCCTCAAATAGGTTACCACACAGCCTACTATCAGCCTGACCATATGTTCCCTTCCCCACAGGCTGTGAGCCTTCTTGGGGCCTGTGTGTGACCAGTCAGTCAGTCTCAGTGGCCCTGAGGCCAACTCCTGCCACACGGAAGGCACGCAAGAAAAATTCCCTGCATGAGCTCTATGAATCGTCAGAGGCAGTCGGAGCGGGCCTCTCCCCATCTTACAGATCAGAAACCTGAGATTCACAGGGCGCGTCTGTGCAATGTCAACATGTGGGTCTTACGCTCCAGGCGGGGGTGACACCTTTCAGCGCCTCTTCTGGGAGGGCCCGCTGTAGTCAGTGAAGCCCGTGGCCACCGCTCTAACATAGCGCGCAGCACACATTTGACAAATGCACGACGTACAAAGCAAGCCAGGGCATAAGGAAGGGTAATGTTGGGAGAGAAGAAAGGCATTGCACGTGCAAGACAGCAGACCCCAGTGCTGGGTGTCTCCTTGATCACTGTCACGAAGTCAGAGGTGCCTGAGCCTGGGGTTTTCAGAAAACAGATTCTCCAACTCAGTGCAAACCTCCCACTGCACCCCAGACACCTGCCTCCTGAGGGCGAGGGAGAAGTGACACTGTGCAGGCCGGATTCCTCTTCTGCGCCCAGGGAACCCTCTCTGAGGCAGGGGTGCGGCCTGGGGGCCTAGGTACCACGGAAGGGTCACTCCCAGCCAACAGGCCGGCCTGTGCTCCAAATCCGCCCCCACCGCATGACCCCCTCAGCTTACTGGGCCCTCGCGAAGCCCTCTGAGGGCCAGCAGCACCCCATTTCAGACCGAGAAACCCGCACTCAGAGAGCAGAAGTGAGTTCCTCCCCAAGCCCCCCAGAGCCCCCATGCCACCCCTGCACCCCACGAGAATCTCGGGGAAATCTGATAGGCCCCTGTTGCTAACCCAGCCAGCGAGGTGGTCTAGGGGATGGGGGGCTCCTGGGTGGCATCTGGAAGCCACTCAGGAATGGGTTTTCTGAGAACAAGCATGAACTGACAAGAGTACTTCAAAAGACTATTATCGAATCCCAACTAAAACGTGCCGGAGTTCTCGCAACAGGCCATTGAGTATTCATATACCCAATGCAGACCAATGAGGAAACAGGCTCCCAGAGGCCCCTGTGCCCAGGGCACCCTAGAAATCGCTGCCCATTTCCTCCCCCAACCCCCTGTCAGAAGTGCCCTGACTCCACTTTTCTCTCCCACCCTTCCTGCAGCAGGATGGGCAGTGATGAAAGGAGAAGGGCCAGAGGTTGTGTGGCCCTCCGCTTTCATCTAATCCTAACCGTTCTTGGGCCACTGACTTGCGTGGCTTCTTGGGAAATCATTTCAACACTCCCAGAGGCAAGATAAAATGTAAACGGTACACAGAAAGGAGGACACAGATAAGCCAACGTGTCTATATTGGCTTAGAAATCTTGGTAGAACTTGACCCAGACCCACCAGCCTGCCCAGGGCCTCTGGCTCCCACTCAGGCTTCCCCTTGTTCTGCGTAATTCCTGCAACTTACTCTTCACCACTTCCAGCCCCCTCCTCCTCCCAGGCCCTGCCCCCTCCAGGCTCCTGCTCCCTCCAGGCCCCTGCTCCCTCCAGGCCCCAGCTTCCTCCAGGCCCCTGCTTCCTCCAGGCCCCTGCTCCCTCCAGGCCCCTGCTCCTTCCAGGCCTCTGTTCCCATTGCTTAGACAAGCCCACTAGGCTCCCTCCACCCTGGTCCAGCCTGCCTGTACTTACAGGTCCCACTGAGGCAGGTGCTCCTTCTGCCCCATCACCTGTGTGGTCTGAATCCTCCGGACAAGCTCCTCTGTCGTCCAGTAGGCACTCACACACACTGAGAGCTAACCCTGGCAGGTGCTGTATTCAAAAGCAGCTGCGATTCGAATCCTTCATTCTCCCTACAACTCTGGAAGTAAATAAACATCTTTTTCTGCACCTTACAGATGAGAAAATTGAGCAGAGTCCAAGGGGGAGGCAAGGGAGAGGCCAGGCTAGGATGTGACCCAGGCGGCTTGAACACTGCGCAGGGTGTTCTCGGGCCCACGTGGCCCCTGGTCCACCTGGCCTGGAAGGTCTTGTCCCGGGATGCCACTGCAGCTGCTGACTTTCCACATTAACTGGACTCAGCTGCACAGCCAGCCCTCTGTCCCCAAGGAGGACACACCTCAGGTTGCCTCGATGGCTGCCCAAGTGGGAGTGGAGCAGGCGAGGGTGTCGACGGGCTGCCTTGGCGCTGGGGTTCTCCCAGGACAAGTGAACAGAGCGCTAACAAGAACTCAAGTGTGTGTGTGTGTGTGTGTGTGTGTGTGTGTATGAGAGAGAGAGAGAGATCTAATTTTATTTATTTTTGTTCCTTTCAATTTGCTTTATGGCTCTACCGGCTGGCTGCCAGCAATGCTGGGCTGGTGGCCTGGCCTTGTAATTTCTGTAAGTGCCTCCTCGATAAACTGATGAGATTAATTCATCAGCATTCCCGCAGGCTGCAGGGCCCCAAGCACACTCTTCATTAGCTGAGATGTGGCAGGTTTGGGGTGAGCTCTCTGGGGACAGGGAGGGAGCCAGTGGCTGGCACCAATGCAGGCTTCTAACCTGGGGGGTGGCCAGTAGACATCAGCAGGTTCCACTTCGGTCAAGTCACCTGATCGGTCTGACTTCAGTTTCCTGTCTGTAAAAAGGGCGCAGTACATTGCCGCCTCATAAAGAGGAGATTCAGTGACAAACACGGAAAGGACTTAGCGAAGTGTGTGCACTGCTGAGCCAGCTTCCAGGTCACTAGGTATGTATGCCCAAGGAGGGTTGCCGGGGTAGATGCAGCCATTCTGACAGGTAAGAACGTGAAGGCCCCCAAAGCTAGACCCAGAGCGGACGCTGTGTGCCTGTGGGAGGCAGGACAGCAGAGAACCGGACCAGGATTTCTGGTGAGCTCAAGGTCAGGGGAAATCCCTACCATCTCTCTGATCTTGGTGCCCAGAAGGGATTCTCAGGGGCAACCCCGGCAGCCGTTCCAGAGCAGCTGCAGGGCCTCAGAACTGGGAGCCGCTGAGCTTAGAAAACAGACTCTTGGGGAAACCCATGAGCTCCCAGCTGGTCAGCATCTGAGTCTGTACAGCCACCACTTTCAGCCACTGGTGTCAAAGGACTGGGCTACCAGCCACGTGGCTCCACTCCCTTGTCCAACTCACTTCCGGAAGAACAACTGCACTCCCCCGCTTTCATCTCTGTGGGGCCCACTGTCCTCAGTTCTCTGCCCTTGACTCTGAGCTCCCGTTCATACCCTGGCTCCAGCCATCGTGTCCCAACAAAGACAGACTGACAGCCACCCGGTCTGATGGCTATTTTCACCTGGAAGCTCTTGGGGTTCCTCACACTTCCTCAGCCTGAACCCATCCTCACCCAATCAGCTCCTCTTCTGTGACCACAGTCTCAGCAAAGGGGCCACTAGCCACCCTGCCACCTAGGTCAGAAACTAAGCTGGCATCTGGAGTCATCCAACTTCCCGAACATGTCCACCCTCCTTCCCCTTCCCACAGCAGCTCTGACATGCTCATCTCTGGTCTCAACTCTCATGCACTGGCCTCCTCTGGCCTCATTTCCCTTTCCAAACACTATCCTGGAGTGACCCCTCCCCTGAAGGAATGGGAGTCACTTTCCTACACAAAACTCCTCCATGGCTTCACTGTGGCACAGGAACAAGAATGTTTCCCTGACAACCCAGAATGAATAATGGAGGAGCAGAAACACACAGCACAAAAGGCAGGGCTCCAGGCAAGAAATAGCCCTTCGGACTGCAAAACCTCAGACCCCCTCTAGGCACTGAAGACAATGAGAGGCAGAAGAAGGAGTGAGAGGTGGGGCTGAAGACAGGAATTCATGGGTTTCTTTTCTGGAGCTACAAACAACCATCAGGGAAAAGATGAGCAGATAAAGAAATTTCTAGTGAATGCTTTTCTAAACTGGTTTGAATTTCTGCACCTCCCACAGCTTCCAATAAGCTTTTTGTCCCTTTGCATTTAAAACAGCCAAGGATTGCCAGTACCTTTTCAAAAGCCTTCAAGATGGAAGACTAACTGAAACCAACAAACAGGGGATAAAGCAGAAACAAACTTACAAAGCAATCAGTGTACTGCCAAGTCAAGAAGAAAGAAATACTGCACTCATGAAACAAGAACAGCATGCAATAAAAAAAAGAAAGTCTAACATGGAGTTTACAGAAATTAAAAATAGAAAAGTCACCAAATATGCAAACAAATCACTAACCTACTTTAGACTGGAACAAAAATCAAAGAAAAAAACCAAGAAACTAGAAAAGACAGAAGACCAGTGCCAGAGTTCCCTACTCAACATTTAGGACATTTTGCAAGCGAAAACAAGAGAGGAGAGGAAGTTATTACAGAGAAAAGGAGAGAAGGGGTAAAATTTCAAAACCTGAAGAAAATTAGTTTCCAGGTCAAAAGGCCGGCTGAGATTCTAGAAGAAAAGATGATAAAAGACCTAGACAAAGTTACAGAGGGGAAGAATTGGTAGTTACCAGTGGGGGGAAAATACCAATCTCCTGGTTGTGAATTTGTGCCCATTATGAAAGATGCTTCTGGAGAGGGAAACACGGGAGGCCGATGCAATCCGCATTATTTCACAACTGCGTGTGAAGCTACAATTCTCCTAAAACAGATTAATAATAAGCTCTACAACTCACAACAGTTTTATCATGAAATTTCATTCACTGAGGACGAAGCAGCACACGTGCTGCTCTTTTCACTCCCACTTAGCGCTCACTACCTGATCCCGTTGGCGTATCTTGCTGAGTGTCTGCTTTGTTAACTGAAGCTCTCCAGAACCTAGAACCAGGCCGAGAGAAGAGTGAGGCCCGAATATGCTTCTTCTAAGTGAAGGAATCAAACTTGTTGGCAGCAGTACTGGAAACGAGAAGACAAAACTATGGTGTCCAAATTCTGGAAGGAAATTATTTTCAACTAGAATTTTATACTCAGCCCAAGTAATCTAATGTGTGGGCTGGGCTTAAGGTTCGAATGAAGAGTTTCCACACATTCCACATGTCAGCAATTTGACCTCTCCAGTGTCTCTTCAGTGTGGCCTTGAGTCTGTGCCCGCCCCCAAAAGGAAGGGACCCCAAAAAGCAAGAGGTAGGATCCGGAAAAGAGGGGAGTCTAGTCCAGAAGTCTAGGCCGTTAGGCTGGCCCAGGGACAAAAGCAGCAGCGGCCAAGCCCGGGAAAGGCCAAGCCCGGAAAAAAGGTGGATGACATCAGAATAAGGGATGCGACCCCCACACCTGGATTCACAGGGCCAATCCCAATCACCACATAGGAAGCCCGCGAAATTCCTCTGCTTAAAGAGCCGGTTCCCCTTTGTTCTGCGCGCGACTTCCCAGCCCGCGACTTCCCGGCCCTCTGCGGACTTGGGAGTTTCGCCCGGGTGTGCAAACCCCAATAAAGCCCTGGCTATTCGACATTTTTTGTCTGATTGAGCTTTTCTCCTCGCGGAGCCCAGAAAAACCTTACATAGGGCACATCAAGGAAGAATGGGCCGTAGGCAAATGAATTGAACCACAGTTGGGATACCTGGACAGTAGGAAGACGGGTTTGGGGATGGGATGTGTAACTAGAAGTAACTCATCGTCCATAGCAAGACCTCAAGAGACAATATCAAACATCCTAAATCAATAAATATAGCTATAAAATCATATTAGTAACTAAGATTGTCTTAAACAGTAAGTATAGTTATTTTTTCATGATGAGATTTATACTTCTAATTTTTAAATCACATACACACATTGGTTTTATAAAAGTTAAAAATCAATTTGACATGCCCTGGTGGAGCGGCAGTTGAGTCAGTCGCCTCTGCAGGATTTAAGTCACATGCCTGGGTTTGAATCCCGGATCCAGGGGAAAACCATTGTGAAAAACTAAATGGAAATAAAATTAAAATGCCTCTTCCTCCTCTCTTCCCTGCCTTTCTGCCTGCTCATCTTCATTCCTGCCTTAAATTTTTTTTCTTTAATTTAAACTCCAAATTTTAGTCCAACTACTCCTCATTGTATAAAGAATGAAATCTAACCTCCAAGGGAAAAGTCTAAAGCCCTTTATAATCTGACCATCTCCAACCAGTCCATCCCAACCTCACCCCACCAAGCTCCCCAGGAAAACATACGATACTTCGGGTCTTCTCATACCCCCTTCTAACCCGCAACTTCTCTTGGAAAATTCTCCCATATCCTTTGGGGCCTCAGGTCTCACATGGCCTTCTGGATGACACCTTCTTCCCTCTGTCCTAGGAAGCCTTACCTGCTCCTTCCCGTTTGTCCTCACAGGCCTCACCCACTGCCCCATCCCTTGACTGTGAAAGCAACTAGCTTAGGGGACTTCACATGTCGGCCTCCTTTCTGAACGGTGTACTCAGTGGGGAGAGAGGTTGTGGCATCTTTCATCTCTGTATCTCAAATTCAGTGCCTGGCACCTGAAAATATTTGCTGGGCAAAGCAAATGAATCCAAAGCAAGAACCCATAACTAGAGAATCCTAGAATTCAAAGTACCTCCTGGCTATCACCGCCCACCCCAGTTCTCTCTCTAGTTCTTCTGAAGCAGCAGACCACCTCTTAAAATCCACTCCTCAGTGCATTCTAGTGGCCCAGGCATTATGATGTCTGCAGCTCCAGCATAGTTCATGTCAAGCCCAAGGACCTGAGTTTGCAACCCAAGGAACAACTAAATACACAAGTTTTTCCTCCCTGCCTGCCTTCATTTCTCCTCGCTTCCTTCCTCTTTAAAAAGAAAAACTACTCCTATTAGATTTCAGGTCCCTTGTCTCTGTGAGAACTCTTACATTGTCTCTGACCACTTCCATATTTATCTCATTGAATCTATTTTATGTACCACAGTGGGTGCTGGAGGCAGGGCGGGAGGAAGGTAATCAGCCAGGTTAGGACTATGAGTTCTTGCCACCAACATTTTCATTTTTTAAGGGAGCTCTTTGCAATTTATTTAGAGGTGGATTTGATTGTTGAGGCTTCGGTGTACACACAGGAATGACAAAGCAGAAGGAAAACAAGTGGTGGAGATTTTGCTAAAACTTGCAGTGTCTGACTCTTCCTGAATCACTTTTGATGCAAGTCTCTTCACTCTCTCCACAGAATCATCCTCCCTGCTAAGGAGCTAACACGCTGTGTTTCTTAAGAGTGTCTATAGCTTGAGGGGGTTCCTTCCAGGCCGTGGGCATCTTTCTGCAAGTTTTGAGGTACCCGGAAAGCACTGACAGTCACACCCACAGCCAGTCATCACCTGGCCCGGTGTGACCAGCACACAGCCCGACTCAGACCTTCTAGGAGAAAATGTGCAACTTAGGGCGAAGTTGCTTCTCAGGCTCCTCTCACAGTTCTGTTCGGCCTCCCTTCCTGACACCAGCAATCCTCCTCCTGCCCCCAACCCTCTGAGCTTCCCTTAGAGGGAGCTCTCCTCTCTGGAGGCCACTTCGGTCAGACTGCTGGGCCCTGCCCACCAGATTCAGGAGACCTGCCGTGCGCTTGGAAACATGCATTTCTAACAGGTTCCCAGGTGGTCTGCGGCCACACATCCTAGAAGATCTCATTAGACCCCCACCCACTCAGATCCTACACGCTTTGGGGCTCTGGGCCTCAATTTCCAATCCTCCATGCCCCCCTTCACCAGCAAAGTTCCCCTGGCTGGCCTCGCCATCCTCCTGGTAGTAAAGACCAGACACCAGGGGCAAAAGACAAAAATATAAAGAGTGGTCTCACAATCCAGTCACTACTCCTTGTACTTTCAAAAGCCTAACTTCTTTCAACCCTTCTGCTCCGTCCTCATTTGGATGCCCCTGCTGGACTAGATCCCTTAACGGGACGGTTAAAATCACCTGCTCAGCTGATCCGCCTGGTCCTAGACTGTCTCAATTCCGGATCATCTTCCCTATCATTGCTAGAATTGTCTCCCCAAAGGGAGATGGCTCAGTACCTTCTTGAACACTTTCAATGACTTTCTCTTGCCAAGCATAAATAAAACAATTGTTATGCATTTCCTGATTATCAGATGCCAGACACTAAGCTAAACACTTTACTGTGCATGTCTCCTTTAATTTCTATAGTAACATTCTAGAAGCAGGAACTATTAGCTATTATCAACTGTTCGTTTTACTGACAAGAAACTTGCCCACATTGATATAATGAAGAAACTGTAGGTGCGCCCTGGTGGCTTAGTGGTTAAGTCTGTGGCTTCAGCGCTTGCGGTCCACATACACTCCCAGGACGGGGATGATGTCCCAGGCCAGGAAGAACAACCAGCATGAACACCTAAGTAAAATAAATAAATGCTTCTTCCTCCCCTCTCTTGCTGATGACCTACCCTCATTCCTACCTGCACCTTTCCTTAAAAACAATAAAACACTACAAAATTGAGACTCTAACCAAGGTGAAACAGCTTCAAATCTTAAGTATCTTAAGTTGTCTTTTAACTGTCTAGGAAGCCCTCTGCTAACAGCCCCACGTGGCTTTTCCCACCCTTCTCCCTCTGTGGAGCCCACCTCCCTGAGCAGAGCATCCCACCTCCTCTGTTCTTTCTGCTAAGTGTGTTCATACCCACTCCTGCTAAATGTTCCTTCCTGTGGGAGGCCCTCGCTGCCCTCACCTAAACTCTGTTCTCACCTGACTTGCTCCCTGGCTGTATCTCTGAAAACAGGAATTGTGATTTGTTTTCCCTCTCATCCCCCCATGCCCTGCAGATGACAAAGCTTTCGTGGGTATTATGGATTCTTTTTGTACGGATGAGGAAACTGAGGCCAGAGAACCCAAGTCCCTGGCCAAGGTCAGCCAGCTGGTCGGTGGCAGGGCTGGAGAACACCCCACTGCCAATCCCACCCACGGCTGCCTTTGTCTCCGCAGCCCCCTCCTCCCGGGTCCCTGGGGATCCAAGGCCTGTTCTCCAGGACAAAAGGCCTGGAGGCAGTCCAAGAAAGGATGACCCATCAATCACCCCTGCCTCTCTCCTCGGGGAGTTTCCTTCCGTGCTGCATCTGGGCCCCCCGTGAGCAGAGGAAGCCTGTGCCAGGGCCTTTTCTCACTGGCTCCTTCTTCCCTCTTCACAAGCCCAGGAGCTACTCAAGGGGCCTCCCAGACACCCGCAGGGCTGGCTACAAGCCCTGGGATGTCAGGGACAGGGTGTCTCTTATAGCCACATTCCAATAGACGAAAATTCAAGGGTGGTGCTCACCATGGCCCCAAGATTTTACCAACCTCTCCAGCCCTGTCTCCCTCCGCTTCGCCCTTCCAACAGCCACCCTGGCCCTCCTCCTGCTCCTGAAACACACAGATGCTTCTTCTGCCTGGAACGTTTTACCTTTCCTGGAAGGTCACCTCCCTAATGCAGCCTACCCTAACTCGCCATCTCATTAGATGCCCCCTCTCCCTGTCACTTAGTGTCATCGTTGGATTTTGTCTCTCTCCACACTTGTCTTGGGCCATCGCTCTCTTTTAGAATCATAGGTATTGCCTGCCTTTCCCCCTAAGGGAGAGCCTATGAGGGTTAGGGCCAGTGCCTCATCCTTGGCTCCCAGCACAATGGTTGGGACTCAATATTCAACAGAGAACTGAACAACCACTTTCAGAGGTTAAAGGTAAGGCTGTAGTCTCCCCCCAAATATTGCCCCTTAGAAAAGAAGAAGTTGCCTAATAGTTGAGTGTTAACAAGGTCTCCTATTAGAGATGCTCTGTCAATCACTTTACAGCAAACGACCAGCACTTGGGGAGATCCGTTAGCCCAAGATGGTCTTCACTGCTAGTTATCTGACCGAATTAATAATAAAAGGGTAAAATAGTTATTCTCGGAAATGTGGATTCACAGTTACAAATGATGAGACTCAAAAGCAGGACAGTACCTGATGCCTATAGAAGTCAGGATTATAAATCAACAAACAAAAGCCAGCAATCACAGTGGCCTCAGAACTGTGCGTATCACTCACATAGAAGTTTTAGGAACAGCCGCACATACATACTCATCAAATCTCAAGTGGCTACGATGGAAGGGAAGACAGTGTTGAAACACTATGTGAAATGACTCAAAAAGTGGCCGTAGCGGAGGCAAAGACCCTTTTAGCAAAATCGTGTGAAAAATTTGCTAAACCTGGCTTCACAATAAGTAGAATAAGTTTTGAATACATTGACTTATGTAATGTGATTTAAAATATACAATCAGAACTAACATTAACAAATCATCATAAATACTCTAGATCCTCACATGTTTACACGTTCAAATTGACCAACCTCCTTGGTTTGTCCTCATTGGGAAAATGCAGGCTCAGTCTGGGGATCTCCTATTCAGACACAGAGAACTTCCTGTGTGCCAGGAATTGTAGGGAGACGTGGATTTCATGCAAATCAAGACAAATGCAACCCTGCCCCACTTGGGCAGCAGACATGTAATGGCAATAACCAGGGTGATAAGAGCTACTGGCATGCTGGCCCCAGAGGTGCAGGAGCATGAGGGAGGGGCTCGCCCAAGGTCAAGTGGGTCAATGAGAGGCACTCAGAGAAACTTCCTGGAGGAAACACCTGCTAATGTGAGACCTGATGAACAAAGTAGGGACTGGGGGTTGGAGGATAGAGCAAGAGAAAACTTTGCAAAGTGTAGAAAGTGTGAAACAAGGCCTGGGAAATGGGTACTAAATAGTGGACTGACTTACAGCCTGCAACAGAGTGGTACATGATGGGCCCAGGGTCAATGTGGGGAATCCGGAAGACCCCTCCATCATGTTCGGTAGCTCTGACTTCACCCACGCTGTAGCAGCCACAAGAGTGACATATCCCAGAAAGGCTTCTCTGGAAGCAGGAAAGAAAACAGAGTGGGGAGGCATGAGCCTGGCCACTGGGAGGCCAGTAGTCAATGGTGGATTGGAGTCTGGACTGAATAAGGAGTGGGGAGGAGCTGTTGGAGGAAGGAGAAGGAGCAGAGTGGCTGCTGGGGTGCGGGTGGGAGTGCAGCGGTGGGTGCTGAGAGCAGGGAGAAAGCTAAGGGTAAAACCCAGGCTTGAACACTGGAGGAGGGAGGCAGGCACTGAATTGGGACTACAAGGAGACACATTTGATGGCAGAGACATTGCTTCTGTTTAGGACTTGTGTTTGGGGTGCTTCTGGGACATCCATCATAAGGCGTTCGAGATGCTGGAGCTAGTGGGAGAGGGGGAGAGAGAAAACTCTGGAACTGGGATTCATTCTGATTCCAGAGGCAGCGGAAACCAAGGGCAGAAGATACTGGGTAGGGAGGTGGATCCAGAAGTGAAGAATAGAAGATGAAGTTTGAAGGGATTAGGTGGGTGTTTTGTGTGAGATACTAGAGGTATTTAAATGCAGATGGGAGTACAGAAGAGGGAGAAGAGGGAAATAATGGTAGGAGGCTCTCTGAGAAGTGGGTAGAAGATAGGTTCAAAGTCTGAGGAGAGCTGGGTGTAGGGTAGAAGTCTCTCAGCAGTGACTGTGCATAAATATGGATGAAACAAGCCCTCAAGGAAAGACACCCAGAGCAGGCAGAGCCTGGGTAGGTTTGGAAGCAACACAAAAGGGAGTTCCCATGTGAGGGCTTCTAATTTCCCAATGGGACAGGAAGCAGAGTCATGGCTAAGAAACAGACAGGGTGTCAGGGTCAAGTTTTGGGGAACAGCTTAGAAAACTGGCTCTTGCGAAGGCCACATCATCGCTTTGGAAAACCACATTATCAAGCTTTCCATCCACAGGATCAGTATCACAGAGCAGCCGCTCACACTCAGCCCTCCTGTCCAGAGCCTGGCTTTTCCAGCTACAGAAAGGGGCTCCGTCTCCCAGGGGCAGATGCACATTGCTCAAATCCAGGAAGAACCTGATGTATAATCTCAGATGCCAGCACATTCAAGTGCAAGGAGAAACTGATCTGCACAATCCAGCAGAAGACCTAAAGGGGAACTAGATCACAATCAGAAAGATGTTAATTAGATGGACTGAACAGTTGAGACACCAGGTTGACCCCTTTCCTAGGGGTGGAGACTGGCTTCTTTTTCTATGCCTCCAGAGCTGATCAATCTTCTGGCAAATTTTCTGCTAGTAAAATGTAATCAGGTTGGGAGTTATTATTTCTTGGGGGTGTCAATTTTTGTCTTTCTCTGAACTCATTTACTTTAAGTGTTAGCACAGCCCTCTGCATTGAACCAACCAACCCAAAACTCCCTTTCATAGCAAAGATTCGGGCAAAGTTTCAATAAATGCTAACACACCATAATACTTGGAGTTGACTCTAAGCCCCATGAGGGCAGGGCGCTGCATCAACCCATCCCACGCTGTAGGGCAAGGAGTGCAAACTTTCTGCTAAGGGTCAGAAAAATGTCAGTGCTTTAGGTTTTGTGGCCAGAAGGTCATCACAGCTATTCAACCAAAGCAGCCTGAGACATTATGCAAATAAATAGGTGTGGCTGTGTTCCAATAGTACTTGATTTCTTTAAAAAAAAAAAAGGTAATTACACTTGGCACACCTCTCCCACCTCTTTTCCCCAACTTCATCCCCAGTGCCAGCATCTAGCACAATCAAGCCCAATGAGATCTCAGTAACTATCTGCAGAGAAGGATGAGCTGAGATGGTCTCTGGGTCTAGAGATTCCTGGCTCAGAGCATCTGTGAATGGCTCATTCCATGGATAAAGGTCCTCCAAGTTATCAGACTTTGAAAAAAATGGCCTTCATGATGCAATGTTCCTTCCATAAAATTAATTCAGTAACATAAAACTAAAAATGACCTAAATATTCTCCTTAACTGCAGAATCAGGAGACTCCACCTGGGTTATAGCCCAGGGCTGCACTCTAAGACACAGTGCTCTAAGCTTAGATTTCAGTCTCCTCTCCTGCGAACCCTCGGAGTAAGGACTCAATAAATGCTCACTCAGTTCTTAGATGTGTCTGCAATTGTTCAATTCTAGGTCAGATTTCTCCTCTTTATTCTTTGCCTATTTTTTTCCCAAATTTTCTGCAACGATTACATTCAGAAACACCACCAAAATCTTTGTGAGAACCAAACCAGAGTTAATAAAATCAGAGTAATTCATCAACCTTAAAGTTTACTTTTCCCTGCCCAAGAAAGAAGCCTCTTTCTGGTTATAAACGTGGGACTCTTCTTGTGACAAAGAGGAGACGAGCAGCTGAGATCCAACTGCACCAAATGCCTGTTTGTCTTTTGACTTCTAGGAAAAGATCATTATCCTGTTCGTGGTAGCAAATCATTAAGAGTATTTATTTACAAATCCTTCTCGTGGCTCCCGGGGCCTCTGGTAAGGGTACAGTCAGGTTTCAGAGTCTACATCAGTCTCAGCTTTCAGAAAATTTGATCCAGAACTCTCCAACCCATTTAAGAATGTATGGAGAGGAGAAAATGAAATTGTGTCCCAAACACAAGATTTCAAAAACTGAGCTTAGAGAGCCTACAATAATGGTGACCCCGCCAAGACCACTTCCCAGTTTGAGAAGGAAAATGCTGCTTTTTCAGTTACTGAAATTGATCTTAACATGACTTGTCTATTTGTCAAATATCCCATGATATTGATTGGCCATTGAACTAAAGGTTTTCAAACCAGGGTGACATGGGAGATTTGGAAGGATCGGGCAGGACTTGGCAAACAGTGAGCCCAGAGCCCCCCGCCAAGACTCGGGTATGGGGTGGCGGGGCCAGGACGCACTCATTCCCGGTGCCAGAGGCTAGCGCAGAGCTTGATCCAGAAGATACTCAACAAGTATTTGCTCAAGTAAGTGTCATGGCTCTTTCTGGGGTTATAGGAAAATGCATTTTTTAACATTTTACTTTCACCCCACCAGAAGTTTGTTTTTGTAAGGATTCCTTAAAAATATTTTGTAAAACTAAAATACTCTGAATTCTGTTAAGTCCAATTAATAATCATTGTTTTATTTAAATATCAATGTCTTAAGTGATACTGTATAAGTGAAACTAATCTTTGAAAACATTTATTTAGCCCTTACGAGTTGCCAGGCAATATTCTCAGGGCTATGTGAGCACACGTAATCCTCTTTAGATCTGCTCTAGGAGAAGGAGAAGGAGGAGCAGCATGCTCTCCCCGCAGCAAGGAGGAAACCGAAGCAGAGAGAAACAGAACGGAGGCAGCTGTCTGACCCAGGAGCCCTGGTATTCAGACGCCACATTTCAACCAACACTGAGACTTGGAAATGGGGCCAATCCAGGTGCTCTCAACCAGTTTAACAATAAACTGTTGTTTGAATAACTAATAAATATCTGTTGAATGAAAAATTGAGAATCATCCCTGGGAAGCTCAGTCTGCCTTTCCCAACAGGGACATGGAAGAGGGGAAGAGTGAGGACACCCTTGGGACAGCCAGGCAGGGCCAGGGACAAGGTGTCCCCCGGTTTTCTCCAGGGCTTTGCAGTTTCTGTGTCTCAGTGGAATGGAATCAACTTATCTCAGGCCTGTCTGTCTCTGTGGCCACTGGCTCCTAGCACGAGGGCTGGTACTTAGTAGGTACTTAGTAGGTCCCTGTGGGAATGAACGCAGTCAGTGCTCTACCCACGGCCACGTGAGTACAAATCTCAGCTCTGGAGCTGTCTCGGTGCCAAGAACTTGCTACCAGCCCCGTGAGGTGGGCTCATAACCCAGCTCACCTAGAGATGACCGACTTCACAGAATATGCCCCTCAGAGCCCTGCACGCCTGTCAGAAGGCTTCACTCCAGCACCCACTGGAAGCAGCAGCCATCCCATGGCCACTGAGACATGACTCGACACTGAAGGACCTCACAGGCAGGCCACAGTGGACTGAACAGCATGGGTGGCCGGATGGAACTTTCCTTTGCTCTGCTCCCTGATTCGATCACAGTTTAGAAAATAACCATTTCCCCTATGCAATTAAAAAAGATCAGACAGTGTGAAGGGACCCTTTGGATTTCGACAGGGCTGGACTGCAGGACCCAGGGTGCTATCTGTCTGTTACCCCAGGTCTGCTTTTTCAGGAGCGCACACATTGCTCCCCAGACCCGTGAGGGGCACACCTGTGGTGTGGATTTTCTTGGGGTTTTCCGGGGCACCTTAGGCGTCCCCATTTCAATGACCACCTGGGAGGTTTCATTCAAAACCCCAGAATGAGACAGTCCGAGACGGAAAAGAGGTCCGACAGAACTCTGGCCCCCAGCAGCCTGCTCTGACGGGGCAGCTGGCAGGAACCATCAGATCCCGTGGGCCTAGGAGCCGGGACGCCCTCCTCCATCCAGGCCTGCCCTCCCGCCACACCACACACCTTGGATGGTCCTCTTGAAGAAGGCCTTGCAGGCCTCGCAGGAGGCCACTCCGTAGTGGTAGCCGGAGGCAATGTCCCCACACACCAGGCACAGACGCTTGGGGATGGCGTTGAGCATGTACTCGCACTTGATGGCCGAGTCCTCCATGATGCCGCTGGCACAGTCCTCGTAGCTCTTGCGACAGGAAGTGCCTCCCAGCCCCGTGCCTGCGAACATGGGCGGAGAGTCCAGACCATTGGCGTGAGCCCCCAAGGCCAGGCCAAAGCCGCCGCTGGCGTCTGACGAGCCGCTGGGGCTGTGGTGGCTGAGAGCATCAATGCCCGAGGACGGGCTGGATGGCTCGGTCTTGATGAAGGAACCGCAGCTGGAGCCCAGGTGCCGGTCCTCAGCAGACATCCTGTTCAGCAGCCTGCGGACCAGAGGGGGGAGTTAGCTCCTGGGAGGGTGCGGTGGGTGTGGCACCCTCCCCAGGAATGAGCTTTGGGCTCCGGGCATCCAGCGGGAGGGGCAGCTGGGAGGAGCCTTATGCTAAAGCCCTAAGATAAAATGCTGATGGAAAAGGTCAACTGGTCATGAAAGAGCTCAGCCCAGAGGAAGTTTCTAGCTCCAAGTACCTTCAAGAACCTTCAAGAACCTTCTGAGTCCCTCAAAGAAACCTGGGCTCCAGCTATGCGTTTGCAAAGTACTGACTTGAGGTGACATGACATGGGACAATTCAGTCAAAATACCTGGCCAAGGTTCTGCACACCGTAACACACCATCGTGGCTATACCTGAACTGTCCCAGTGTGCCGGGTCCAGGACGATCTGATAACCCAAGTCACCTGTCCCACTAGGGACATCACTTTCCCGTGTGTCGCCATTGCGACAGAGATGTCAAGTGACCTGGTCAGGGCTGCAGGCAGGGCTGTAGCCAAGGCACCAGTCAAATCCACTGCCTCTGGACTGTGCCAGGGCACAACTGGAGCTGGGTCCCAGACCTCCGCCCCCTTCCCGGCCACTTCCCTTCTTAACTTGGAAAAGAGTGAACTAGTCCCAGGAAAGCGGCTCCATCAGACAGCAGGAAAGAGTCCTCCACCCCCGACTCTGTGCTCCCCAACGCTTCAGCAGTTTCTTAACCTCAAGTTTCACCCTTGAAACCCTCTGCCTCACCTATAAGCACGACTAACAAAGCAGGGGCTTTATGAGGGCTCCTACATTTCCTATCATTGAAAGCCTCTCCTCCCGAAGCCGAGCTGGGCGGGAGAGAAGATAGGAGTGTGGCCCACCTGCTCCCAGCTTCCAGGGCCAAGGAAAGGGTCACTCTAGGCATGGGTAGATACAACCAGAAACAGGGAGAGGAAGGTGTGCATTTAGGGGAGCCCAACAAAACTCTACTGAGGACCTCTAGAGTGGCCAGAACCAGGGCACCTGGGTCGGGGTCCCTCTGTGCCCCCACTGGCCAGGCTGGGCCAGGTGATAGAGGTGGAAAGGAGGCCAAGGTGTATGTGTAAAGAGCAGGTAAAAGGTATGAGGGAAAGACCCCAGAGACGGCAAAGGGCAGGAGAGGGGTCACAGGTGTTAGGGAATGATGGCCCTGACTGGGAAGGAGGGTCTCCTGCTAAGGGGTTCACAAGGGTAGCAGCCACCGCCCAACCGCCAATGATGCTTAGAGGGAGCCCCTGTTTTCTGAGCAGGCCATGGAGGAAAAGAAGTTAGCACGTGGAGAAGCAGCCCCCTTGTCACACTCACAAAGCCACAAAGCCCACCCCACCATCAAACCTTGGCCACAACCCCCACACCCCCAAAGTAGTCTGGTGATGGGGAGAGGCTGCCCCAGCCGGCTGCACTGAAGATTCCATAGTTAACAGCCTCCCTCCCAAGGGGGTGTCCCCTGCAGCGACACTTGAGCACATGCAGAGACCCACCTACCACCCCATAGACAGCTGCAGTCAGAAGCTGGGAGCTGCTCCTGATAAAAAGACACAGAATCATCTACTATCATCTCCAAGAAGTTTATTATCTACTGGAATGTAGTGTTTGAAGATAGAAGCTCCAGGGTCTGTTCCAAATGGTTCCAAGTTCTGGAGATACCTTTTCCACAAGCCCCTAGCTTCTCTTACATTTCAGAGGGTGCCCCAACTGAGTCTCCTATGGACCCTTCTATGTCTCTGGCTGGTTGCCCATCATCTCTGTGGGTTGGGACACCTGCCTCCCCTCCATTCACCCTGTGTGTCCTCAGGAAATGCCATCAGCCTGGTGGTACAGAATCCAGATGGAAATCTGTCTGACCAGCACGCATGCACCTCTGCATTCCCTCCCCAGAAGGGCCCTCCACGGGGCAAGCAGCAGAGAGCCCGGGTCCCCTCCTGCTTTGGGCTCTGCAGTTCACAGAACCTCCTAGGCCCGTGGTGATAAAGCCTGCAGGGCAAGACACTCCCGGACCCAGCCCTCCATCCCACCCCTCTCCAGGCTTGTGAGAGATGCAGAGATCTGGGAGATAAACTAGACATAAACAGCAATTACAGCAACTACTGTTTAGTGAGTATATATTATGTGCCATCCAGATTCTTCAGATCTGTTCCTGAGAAGTACAAGAAGCAGGTGCCCTGCGGGAAGTAGGTGGGGAGCCAGCCACTCCCTGAGGCACAGGAGGCCATGACTGTCCCAACTAGCTTCCTCCAGCCTCACAGCCCAGTCAGCCCTGAAGACAGCCGTTCTATGCCCTAAGCCTTGGTTTCCCCTCCTGTCCCTCTCCTTGGTTCAGAAAGGCACAAGGCGTTCTGCAGTGGTCTGTACAGTCAAGTCATGTACTGTCCAGACACGGTTCCCAGGCCCTGGTGGGAGAAGCCAGGGCCCAGAGGGACTGGACTCTGATCTCAGTCGGAGTTGGCCCGAACACTGGCTACGAACGTGGTGCCTGGTCCCCGCTGAGGGGCCTAGTGCTATCATTGCAGCAGCCCGTGTCTGACCGTCATCAGGGCCAAAATGGGCTGTCTTTTCCAGAGAAAGCTAACACGCATTTGGGACACCTGCTGTGGGCCACGTGCTGGCCAGGTAACAGACAGGCAGAGCCAGGATCTCAGAAGTCCATACTGGGCGGGAAGGGCAGATACAAGTATACAAGCGTGCAGAGCATGAGCAGGGTCCTAGACTGACGGACCCTCCCGTTCTGTGCCTCTGGTCTTGCTTCACTCATTCCTGAATCTGTTCACCCACATTTGTAAACGGAATGAAAACCTCGGAAGGGCACAGCTTCTTTCATTTTTTTTTTCAGAGAGGAAGGAAGGAAGGGAGGGGAGAAAGAAGCATTTTAAGAAAGGAAGAAGAGGATGAAGGATCTTTATTTGGTTGCTTGTTTTTGTTTTTTTAACTCCTGCCCAGGTCACAACAGCGGCCCTGGAGCTTCACAGGGTCTGCACACAGTGTGTCAATTGCTTGAGCCACCCACCAGGTACAACCCACAGCTTCTTTTCTGCTGCGAGTTCCTTCCAGGTCCTCCTGTGTATTTCCACTCTCATGAGCCTCCGGGCTTGGGGCTCCGCTCCAGAGACTAGGCCGGACACCTTGCTTTGTACCATCCTATTTAATCAAATCCTCACAACCTGTCTGCTTTCAGACACTAGGATCCTCTTGACAGAAGCTGGGGGCTTGGCCCAGGCCACCTGCGTGACGGGAGATGCTGGGACCCAACCAGCGCCATCCAACTGCAGACCCAGGCCTGCGAGGGCTCTTCTCTGCTGCGCCCTGCTTCCTCTGGCACCAGGCTTCTGGAGGAACGGACCACGGCCAGGATGTGTGCAGCCCTCAAAAATGTGGACAAGAGCTCCTGAGCTCTGGGCCCTCTTTGCTGCTGTGTAAGAGGAGAGAACGCTCTGGGCAGGAGAGGGGGTCGGACACAGAGCCCCTCGGGGCTGCCTGGTTCTGGAAGCACCACACAGGGAAAGAAAGCTGCTCTAAGACCTTTAGACATAGTTCATTCATTCAAACGCAAAAGCAAAGACACAGGAAAGAACGACAAGAAGAGGACAGAGACGTGGATGGAGGAGATGGAGGAGAAGGAAGAAGGACACATCCTGGAAATGCAATGAAAGCGCCATTCAGAGTGGAGGGGCAGCGGGTGACATGTGCTTCAAGGTCAGGGGAGTCAGAGTGGGCAGGTGTCCACTGCAGGCAGCAGCCAGGAGCGGGCTGGTGACTTCACCGGAGCCCGTCACGGGGGTGGGGGAAAGCCAGTCTGCGGTGGCCGCAGGCTGTGAGCACAGGATCTCTGAGAGCAGCTGGCTGGGGGTGCCAGGGGCCTCCTGACACACCTTCAGGCAGCAGCCATTTGAACTTGGGGGTGCAGGGGTGAGGAAGGAATGTTTTGTTGTTATCGTTCAGAATTATTGGTTTCTTTGAAGAAAAGACGTGTTAAGAATAGAAAGAATTTAAGACATTTTTAAACGATAGAATCCACACTTACCAGAACAATCCTGCTCCCCGCTACTGCCCAGTAAGTCACCATGCTGTCCCCCGCCTGCCCAAAGTGGACAATGAATGACATGTAAAATGCTAGTGGAAAGAGCAAATCGAGATGGAAAAGCAGAAGACGCCAAAGATAATGTCAGTTTTTCTCAAATTCTGGCTCTTCCGACTTGAGGTCCACTGAGGTTGCACAACGAGCTTCCTAGGGCGACCCCCGGCCAGCATCACTGACCCTGTGTCTCTGCCGGGGGACCAGAAAGTGGCCTTACTGGTTTTTATTTTTTTAATTGTTTCTTTTTAGCACCCCTTTGTAATTCTTACGGGCGGCCTGGCATCAAGTTTGAGTAGGGGACTAACAGATGGCAGGAGACAGAGTTTGAAAGCATCTGGAGAGCAGGAAGAGAGCAAGCTGGAGCAATAAGAGCTTGGGAGGCCTGGCCATGCGGGTGGGGCTGTAGATGGGGAGGGGAGAGCTGAGGGGGCCCCTCCCAGACCTCCCCTCCACCCATGCAGGGAGTCTAGGGAAAGGAGGACAGTTGACAACAGCAGAGAGAGCGGAGAGCAGGGGCACAAGGGTTCACAAGAGGCCCTGAACTCACTGCAACATGGGACAAGGCAGGCAGCTTGCATGGGCCTCTCCATCTCAGCACTACTGACAGGTGGGCTCAGTAATTCTTCATGGTGGGGCCCGTCCCGTGCATGGCGGGTGGCTGGGGTATCCCTGGCCTCTCCCCTCAAGAAGCCAGTGGTACCTGTTCCCCAGTCACGACAACCAGAACCTCCCCCAGGCAGTACCAAATGTTCCCGGGGTGCAAAATCACCCCCAGCTGAGAACCACTGACTTGCATGTTTGAAGGACAGGGGTGGACAAGGGGTGTAACGACACTGTTCTGGGACAGTGGGGCAGAGTCAGAAAGGGTGGAATGAATGAAAGAGAGGGGCCAAGCCCAGGAGGCTTCCAGGGGGTAAAGGCTGAGGCAGAGCCTGGAGGAGTGGGGAAAGTTGGAGGATGGAGGCTGGGTCAGGGAAGAGTTCAGAGGCAGGGCCTTGATGCTGAAGCCCAAAAGGGTGTGGCCACGGGTCAGGGGGTGGGGCTGGGGGGGGCT